>BQNB010082297.1:0-29371 GCA_026074375.1 Tanacetum coccineum | reverse complement strand
AAAAATAACTATTTTTTGTGTCATAAAAACATTTAATAAATATTAATTACTTCATCCATACTATTGATTTTGTTGTCGTAGTATTTTACTTTGTTGGGATTAAAAGACTTTTTGATGATCTTAGAGTTACTGCTGCTCAGTTATTGTTATTGGTGTATAAGTTACTACTGCTAGTGTTCAGAGTTAATGTTGCTGGTACAGAGTTACAACTGCTGAAAGATTACAACTACTGAAAGGATAAAGACTGCTCAGAGAAGATAAAGATTGCTTAAAGATCAAGATTACTTAGTTGATAAGGATTGTTATTTATAGAATATATCTTAGAAAATATTCTATATCTTTAGAATATATTGTAAATCGACTAGGACTCCTTGGTGTAAAAAAGGAGGTCCTAGAGTATAGAGTTAGATATCAGAATCACTATGAGTCATTCATAGAGTTGTTCATAGCTTCCAGGTTTTGTAACACTAATACTAGGAGAGTATTCGTATTATTTGTAATAATAATATTAGAGCTTTTATTGTTGAATTATATTGTTCTTGTGTTACTGTTTCATTGAAGAATTCTTCTTATATTAAAGATTAGATTTCGCATAATCTTTAGTATTATCAATCAAAGTTTCTACTATAGTTGTGTAGGATTTATCTTGCATAACTAAACCTTACATAAGCTAAGGAATTCAAGATCCATTCAAGCGGGATCAACAAGTGGTATCAAAGCTTGTTGCTTTGAGAAACTTTACCAAGAAGACATGGATTAAGACTCAGTACATATGGTGGCTGCATCAAAAGTGCCTATGCTCAAACCAGGTGAGTATGAGCTTTGGAGGATGAGGATGGAACAGTACATCCAGATGGTTGACTATGCTCTATGGGAGGTCATAGAGAATGGAAACACTGCACCAAAAACAACACTTGTAGAAGGTGTTGAGAAAGTAATACCTCCTACAACTACTGAAGAAAAGGCACAAAGGAGGTTAGAGTTGAAGGCAAGAAACACTTTATTGATGGGAATCCCTAATGAACATCAATTGAAGTTTAACTCCATCAAAGATGCCAAGTCATTGCTGTAGGCTATTGAGAAGAGGTTTGGAGGGAATGCTGTTACTAAAAAGACTCGGAGGAATCTTCTAAAGCAGCAGTATGAAAATTTTACTGCATCTAGCTCAGAGGTGTTAGATCAAACCTTTGATAGGCTTCAAAAGCTTATCAGTCAGTTGGAGATTCATGGTGAAACTATCTCACAAGAAGATGTGAATCGGAAGTTCTTAAGAAGTATGTCACCAGAATGGAACACACATACTATTATGTGGAGGAACAAGCCTGAGATAGATACATTAAGCTTGGATGATCTTTACAACAACTTAAAGATCTATGAATCAGAGGTCAAAGGGACATCAAGCTCAAGAACAAACACACAAAACGTACCCTTTGTGTCCTCAAACAACACCAGCAATACAAATGGAGCAGTTAATATTGCTCATGGTGCAACAACTGCTAGCACTCAAGCTACTGCTGTTAACTAAACAATAATTGACAACTTGAGTGATGCTGTCATCTGTGCTTTCTTTGCAAGTCAGCCAAACAGTCTACAACTTGACAATGAGGACTTGCAACAAATTCATCCTGATAATTTAGAAGAGATGGATTTAAGGTGGCAGATGGCTATGCTAACAATGAGGGCAAGGAGATTCTTGAAGAACACTGGAAGGAAGTTTTCTGTGAATGATACTAAGACCATTAGGTTTGATAAGTCCAAGGTGGAGTGTTACAACTGCCACAAAAAGGGACACTTTGCAAGGGAGTACAGGGCTCCAAGAACCAAGAAAACCCAGAACAGGGAAAGCATAAGAAGAAGTGGTCCAGCGGAGATAACTTTCTTTCCAATGCGATTGATCTTAAAAGATGGTCTTGATATTATGATTGGAGTGATAAACAAACAGTCCAAACTAATCTTTGCACTATGGCTTACTCTTTCTACAAGTTCTAACTTTAGAGGTATCTACTGATTCAAACTTTTCATCATCGGTGTTAAGAAAATGTTTAAATTCTTAATAAACAAAATAAACAATGTAACAAGAATTAAGGACATCTAAGTTAAATGTTATTGCTTATAAAACAGGTTTAGAGTCTGTAGAAGCAAGACTTCTAGTTTATAAGAAAAATGAGTCCGTTTATGAGGAAGATATCAAGGTCTTAAAACGTGAGATTTATTTAAAAGAAGTATCCATTACAGAGCGTAGGAATTGGCTCAAAAACAAAAAGATGAAATTCAGCTAACAGTAGAAATTTTTTGAGAATTCATCTAAAAACTTAAACAAACTACTAGATTGTCAGATAGTTGATAAGTGCAAAACAGGTTTAGGGTATAATGATGTTCCACCTCCCTATACAGGAAACTTTATGCCTCTTAAACATGATTTGTCATTCTCTGGTCTAGAAGAGTTTGTGAATAAGCCTATAGTTAGTGAGCCTACAGTTAAGAAGCCTGTAGTTAAGACTAGTGAAGCTAAGGCTAGTGCAGACAAGCCTAAAGCAGTTAGGAAGAATAATGGTGCTCCAATTATTGAGGATTGGGTATCTGATAGTAGGAAGATATTGCCTCAGGCCAAAGAAATTCAAAAGAAAACAGTTAAGTACTAGTTATGTTGCTAAAATAGAGTTTGTTAAATCTAAAGAGCAAGTAAAATCTCCTAGGAAAACAACTGTTAAACAAGGTGATCAAAATAGGCAGAACACACATAGTCCTAGAGGAAATCAAAGAAACTAGAATAATATGATGTCTTAAAGATTAGGAAGTAATTTTGAGATGATTAACAAAGCTTGCTAGTGTTGTGGAGTTTTGATCACCTGCATTATTATTGTAATACCCATCAGAGACAGAATGTAATAAAAAAAGATGTAAAACCAGTGTGGAACTATACCAAAGTGAGAATCATACTCAATTCTTTTCTAGAATGACTCACCCCAGTCCTAAAAGGAACATAATTCCAAAGCAGAATTAAAGAGGCCTGGCCTAGGAATCACAATTACTACTGCTAGACAGTTAATACTACTCAACCCAAAACAACAGCGAATAGTGCAAGACCAATGACAAATATTTTTAATAAAGCATGTTCAACTGTTAGAAGGCCCATTAACAATAAAACAGCAACTAAAAACAGTAATGATTAATTAGAGTGTGTTAATATTGATAGTGTAAAGAATGTTAGATACTGTTTAAAGGCCAAAACAGTAGTTAATGTTTGCAAGACCAAAAGCAGTATCTAATTGCTGTATAGGGAAAAACCAGGTTAAAGTTTTTTAAGGGCCAGAAACTATGTTGCGTTTGGAAACCAAAGACTAACGAAATAATACCAAGTTTCCAACACAACAGTGCATCAATGAAATTTTAAAAAGTTTTTTTCTTTTGATTTATGTGTTGATGCACAAGGCAGGATCCAAGACAGTAATGTCTGTGGTGTCCCCAAAAAGAAAACTGATTTTTTCTTACCTAATGTGCAGGGCAATGGCCACAGCAAAGAATTTAGAGGATGAAAGGAGTGATATTTTGACAGTGGAATGCTCAATGAAGGCACATGACCAGGGAACATTCCTATCGTTACTTCTTTGAAGAAATTGATGGAGGATATGTTGCCTTTGGAGGAAACCCCAAAGGAGGGAAAATCACAGGCAGAGGTACAATCAAAAACTGGTAATTTAGATTTTGAGAATGTGTATTTTGTAAGAGAATTATCAGTTTAACCTCTTTAGTGTCTCATAAATTGTGATAAAAGAATAGTGGTTCTCATTAATGACACTGAATGTATTGTTTTATCCTCCAAACTTTTAAGTTAAACTAATGAAAGTCATGTTTTCTTAAAGTTCCTAGAAAGAACAATTATGTATAGTGTTTTGACTTAAAGAATATTGTTCCAAGGAGGTCAAACATGTCTCGTTTGCAAAGTCTCATCTGATGAATCAAAACTTTGCAAATAAGAGACTTGACACAAAAATTTCAAAACCAGAATAAACTGGTTTTAAGGGAATTCTTGTAAGAGTTTACCTCAAAACTTTTTGAAATTGATCAAACCTGTGTTTTGCTTGTCAAAAAGGGAAAGCAACATAGAGCTTCTTGTAAGTCCAAAATAGTAAGTTCAATCAGCCAACCTTTTCATATGTTGCACATGGATTTGTTTGGTCTAACATTTGTAAAAAGCTTAATGAAAAAGATGTATTAATTTCCTAGGTAGTCACAGATGATACAGTAGGTGTTAGTAGGTTTTTATTCTAGCTACTAAGGAAGATAAGACTAGTGGCATTCTTTTAAGTCCATATAAACCTGAGCAGAAAGACTAAAAGATCAAAGGGTTAAGGTAATTAGGTGTGACAATGAAACCGAGTTCAAGAATAAAGAGATGAATTAGTTTTGTGAGAGAAAAGGTATTAAGAGAGAATTTAGTGTAGCTAGAACACCTCAACAAAATAGAGTAGCTGAGAGGAAAAATAGAACACTAATTGAGGCTGCTAGGACAATGCTAGCTGATTTTAAGCTATCTACTACTTTTTGGGCTAAAGCAGTTAATACTGCTTGCTATGTGCAAAATAGGGTATTAGTAACCAAGCCTCATTACAAGACCCCTTATAAACTTTTTCTTGGTAGAAAACCAGCTTTAGGTTTTATGAGACCATTTGGGTGTCCTGTTACAATTCTTAATAGCATAGATCACTTAGGCAAGTTTGATGGTAAGGTTGATGAAGGATTCTTTGTTGGGTACTCAATCAATAGTTTAGCATTTAGAGTATTCAACAAAAACTAGATATTTGAAAGAGAACCTCTGCCATGATCCAGTTTAGTGAGAATACAGCTAATATTGCAGGAAGTGGAAAAAATTGGCTTTTTGATATTAATGCACTAACAAAGTCAATGAATTATAAGCCAGTTATTACAGGAAATCAGTCTAATGGTAATGCAGGAACAAAAGCATGTGATCATGGAGGTAAAGCTAGAATTGAACAGTAAAATGCAAGGAAGATACATACTGCTAACCATTGTGTCCTACTGATCCACTATTCCTACAAGTTCAAACAAAGAGTTCTTCCTGATGCTAGACTGTCAAACCTACAAGTGAATTGTTGAAAAAGAAGGTTAATGGTGATCCAAATAAAAAGGATGAAAGAGATGATCAAGAGAAGGATGATAATGTTAACAGCATTCACAATATTAATACTGCTAGTGATGGAAACATCACTAACAATGTTAATGAGTAAAGTTTTAAACTGTTAAAGCGTTGGCATAGAAGACAATGTTGTCTGGTAGCAAAAAACAAGCATTGAACTCCAGAAGATCCCAATATGTTCTGAATTAGAAAGATAATTGTAAAATCAGATGATGATGAAGAAGTTGGTGCAATAGGCTACATGATTAATTTGGATGCATTTATGCCGTTTCATTCCTATTTCCAACCTACAAGAATTTACACTATTCCAACTACAAGAGTACACAAAGATCATCAGTTAAATAAATTATTGGAGACTTGAATTCAGCACCTCAAACAAGAAGAATGACCAAGAATTTGGAAGAACATGGTTTGTTTAGTTCAGTTCAACAAAGAACAAACCATAAAGACTTTCAAAATTGATTGTTTGCCTGCTTCTTATCACAAGTAGAACCCAAGAAGGTAATCCAAGCATTAAAGGATCCAATCTGGATAGAAGCCATGCAGGATGAGCTTCTACAATTTAAATTACAAAAGATTTGGACCTTGGTGGATTTACCAAATGGCAAAAGGCCCATAGGCACTAAATGAGTCTTCAGGAATAAAAAGGATGAAAGAGGAATTGTGATTAAAAATAAAGCAAGATTAGTTGCTCAAGGGTACACACAAGAAGAAGTTATTGACTATGATGAAGTCTTTGCCCATGTTGCAAGAATTGAAGCAATTAGGCTATTTTTAGCCTATGCCTCATTTAAAGACTTTGTGGTGTACCAGATGGATGTCCAGAGTGTTTTTATTTATGGTAAGATTGAAGAGGAAGTCTATATTTATCAACCACCAGGATTTGAAGATCCAGACTTCCCTGACAGAGTATACAAAGTAGAAAAGTCACTTTATGGACTGCATTAAGCTCCTAGAGCTTGGTATGAAACCTTGTTAACTTATTTGTTGGACAATGGGTTTCAAAGAGGAAAGATAGACAAGACTTTGTTTATCAGAAGGGACAAAGGTGATATTCTGTTAGTTCAAGTGTATGTAGATGATATCATTTTTGGCTCTACAAAGAAGTCATTATGCACTGAGATTGAGAAGATGATGCATAAGAAGTTTCGGATGAGTTCTATGGGTGAACTCACATTCTTCTTAGGACTGCAAGTAAAGCAAAAGGAGGATGGGATTTTTATCAGTCAAGACAAGTGTGTGACTAAGATTTTGAAGAAATTTGGTTTTACTGATGTCAAGACTGCAAGCACACCTGTGGAAACTCAAAAGCTTTTGCGCAAGGATGAAGATGGTGAAGAACTGGATGTTTATTTATATAGATCAATGATTGGTTCATTGATGTATCTTACTTCTTCAAGACCTGATATTATATTTGTAGTGTGTGCCTGTGTAAGATACCAAGTCAACCCAAAAGTGTAACATCTTCATGCTGTGAAAAGAATTTTTAGATACTTAGAAAGGTCAACCTAAATTGGGCCTTTGGTATCCAAAAGATTCACCTTTTGATTTGGTAGCATACACTGATAATGATTATACTGGAGCAAGCTTGGATAGGAAGTCCACAACAGGAGGTTGTCAATTTCTTGGGTGTAGATTGATTTCATGGCAGTGCAAGAAGCAGACTATGGTGTTTGATTCGAGGCTGAATATGTAGCTGCTTCAAGTTATTGTGGTCACGTACCTTTGGATTCCAAATCAATTAACTTGTTATGGGTATAACTTTATGTACAACGATTATATTGCACCCCCTCTAACTCCCGAGAGTACTATATGCATAGTTAAGAACCCTGTTTTTCATTCAAAAACAAAGCACATTGAGATTAGACATCACTTTATCAGAGATTCCAATGAAAAGAAGCTAATTCAAATGATCAAGATTCATACTGACAAGAATGTTGCAGATTTGCTTACAAAAGCATTTGATGTAAGTAGATTTCAATATTTGATTGCTAGTATTGGACCCCCCCCCATGCTCCCACTCTTTACACCCGCTCCTTGATACACTCCCCGGCAAAATGGCTCCCGAGGTACATGACTTCGACCCGACGACCGCTGCCTAAGAACAAAAACAAAAGTGAGATGTGTGATAAAAAAGATAGAGTGATTTTTGTGAGAAAAAAAATTAAGAGTATTTATGAGTTGAAAACAGAAAGGATAGTGGTGTGAGATAAAAATAGATAGAGTGATTTGGTGAGAAAAAGAATTGGGAGAAGTTGTGAGCTGAAAAATAGAAAGAGAGTTGAATATATTAATAACAGACAAAGAGAATTGTGAGCTAAAAGAATTGAGAGAAAGCAAAAACCCCGCCGCCCCCCCCCCCCCCCGCGAATTGTGCGCTAAAAGAATTGAGAGAAAGCAAAAATAGATAGAGAGTTTTGTGAGTCAAAATGTTAATTTGATGATGGAAAAGCTGTTTGAAATGGAATTAAAGTTAATGCTGGTAACTCAATGTTAATGCTGCCAGGCATAACTTACTACTGCTGGGTTACTACTGCTGGGCGAAGTTAATGCTGTTAGGCATAAACTTACTACTGCTGTGTGTGTGGTGTGTATGTTGTGTATAGATATAATAACGTTATTGCTTGCTGTTGAAAGTTAATACAGCTAGGCCATAACCTCCTACATCGCTGCCCCCGTTGAACGTTATATCGTTGATTGAGGGTAGTTTCATTAAATACCTTCAATTAAAAGGGTTTATTACCACTCTCATAAATCGATTTCAATCTTTCATATACTCTCTAATCATAAACCCTAACTCAATTTCATCATTTATCATCAAAAACCCAACACAATGACGACCCTACAATTTGCTGATACTCATAATTTAGTCGCGTTTTTGGCTAAACCCACTGAAAGTGAGGGGTTTGAACAAGTTGTTGATTTTCTGAATGCTAGTTCTATAAGATATGCTTTAACTGTTAATCCCACTATATGTACTTCATGTATTGAATAATTTTGGGCCACTGTCAAGGTGAAAATGGTCAATAGGGGAACTAACAGTTGACTAAACCCTAGTGGATATGAAAGAAGTCTTCATAAACTGAAGCAACTGTAAGAAGAGATCTTCAACTGGAAGATGCTGATGGTGTTGATTGTCTGCCAAATGCTATAATTTTTGAATAGCTTACACTCATAGGGTATGAAAAACTTTCACAGAAGTTAACTTTCTATAAGGCATTCTTCTCTCCCCAATGGAAATTTCTTATCCATACTATTTTGCAATGCCCAAGTGCTAAGGATATACTTTTTTTCTCCCTTTGATCAAGTTATAAATAACTTTTGGGAATTGCAAGATTGGCCCTTGAAGATGAAAATTGGCTAAGGCTTTGGATCTTTGGCTTCGGATTTGTACTCTTCTGATTCTCGTGTCCGTGTTTGCTCGCTTTTGACTGTTTTCTTGTGATCTTTGACTTATCCGTATCTGCACACACAAAACACAAATACAAGCATATTTTTGCCATTTTTGGTCTGTTTTGGGTTTAATTGGGTTATTTTAGGTATAAATAGATATGTGTATTTTACACTTATCATAAAACGTTTAAAATTACCGTTTTAATAAAACTAGCATAACTTTCGCGTTTTAAGCCCGATTCTTGCGTTTCTTATGCCCACGTCTTCGTAGTAAGACGAGTGATCAAAATATTACATTTTCAAGTTTTTGATATTCTGCGATGAATAGTGTTTTTACTGTTCATGACAGCTCCTTACTCGTTTTAGGGTTTTAATTAGCGTAAACTTGTAATCGTAATAACTTATTCGTTTTAATCCCGATTTTAGTGATTCCTTCGAGTACGTCTTTGTTATTAAAAGATGTATTATATTTTATAAAGTTGGGTCCGCTGATGAATAGTACTTTTACTGTTCATAGTTTATAAAATTACTTTTATAAACTTTAATTATCGAAAATGTCGTAGTTTATTCGTTATAGTTCCGTTTTTAGCGATTCTTTCGAGTACGATCTCGTAATTAAAAGTTATATCATATTTTTGATGTTTTAAAAATATGAGTTGCTGTAATGAATAGTGCTTTTTATAAAAATAGTTTTATAAAAGTATTTCTCGTCGTAAAATCGTAATTAACGTATCTTTTTCGTTATAAATCGGTTTTTCGAGTTTCTTATCATTTTGGAATCGTCATGAGGCGTATTATTTTTATATGAGGTCAAACCCACTGTATGAAATTCGAACTAAAACAGCCCTTGTATTATCCAAATGTATTCATTTATAAAAAGCTTGTTTCATTAACTTTATAAACCCTAATTTATACTTAAACATGTTTATACTTAAACCATATGTTAACATACTTTTACATTCATTTTTCCATGATATATATAACCATATGACATAAGAATAAGTGCATAAATTCATAAACATAAGTGAAAACTCATTTTACATATTAAAAAGTCCTTAGTGGTGATTTAGCCATAAATAACATATTACACATAAAATAATGATAATAAAAAGTATAAAGGAATTAGGAAGACCTTAGGGATGATGTATGAGATGAGAAATATGTTAAACCCATGTTTAGCCTTAAAACCCAAGCTTGCACTTAAGGGAAACCCTTGTTTCCAAAATAAAAACCCTATCTTGATTTTCTTGCTTAATACTTGCAAATGGTGATTCAATGGTTGGAAACACCTTAGAATGACTTATAATAGATGTGTATAGAAGGGTATAGGTTGAATAAAAAATTTTATGGTTGGATCTTTGTGGTGATTTATTGCCGAAGCAATATAGAGAGAAAAAGGGAGAAGTTTTGATTTTTATCAAGTGTTTATGGTGTGTTACAGATCTCTTTACTAGATACAGTTATATATAACCATGGTTGTAAGAACTTAGTTAGAGACAAGGTATTGGTGTAGGATGGCCTTGGTCATGGTCTTGGTCCAAAGAGACAGAATGACTAGGTTATGGTGTGGTATAGAAGAAAGTATGTGTGTAGTATTAATGGAAGTATGTTGCACTTTGACCAAAGGAAGAGTTCATTATTTTTCTTGTATCAATGCGCACATATTTTTGGCCATACCTAAGATATATGTGGTGTTGTTGACTAATTTTTATGTATTGGGTATAAATGTGGGTATTTGTTGAAGAGTAGAAAAGTTTTGGTGGTTTCGGGAGTGCCTAAACGCAATTTATCGCGAAACGTATACATTTTACGTATTCGATAAAAATAATAATGAACAAAGTTAATAATTATCCTCAAAATAATTATATAACCCTTGCTTGATGTAAACATTTAATTGTTTGATGCCCGTGTACATTGAACGCTAATTTTTAGCTTACGCGATTTAGCTTAACATTTATGATTTAAAGCAAATGCGTACAATACAAAAGGTACATTGTGGATTTATCGACGTCGTCAATGACTTGAAAACACAGGGTGTTATAGATAATAATCGTTTAAGCTCAGGTTGTTTAGACCTTATCTAGGATAAATTAATAACAAAGGCGGAATATTCAAACATTGAATCATTGTTATTAATACAAGGTTTTTCATCATCATCTCTAACTATAATGACTACTACAAGCCCCAATCTTACCTGATCAATGGTAAGACGGTTACATCAACAGGATCAAACTAATGATCTTGGGGCTACACTACACATGCTAGCATCTACATCTTTCTGTGGGACGTGTAAACCCACATACACACGTTTTACACCTTTGGTGCACACACACTTTTTGGCACACCTTAACCTATGTCTATGCCCCTCTTTATATAATAGAGGTTACAAGGCTTACAAAGGAAGCTAATTAGATGCTTTGACCATCTAATTAAATGCTCATAAATACTATTATTAACTGACTCTAGTAAGATTCTAATTAACAATTGGCTCATAAAAGACATTTAATTATACAAGGAAACTAAACATTTAATTATATGGAAACTAAACATTTGACTTTTCAATGCTTATCTTTAGGCTAATATAAATTAGTGTTGTTAGTAATATTAATGAAAAATATGCTAAGTAGTTAGTACTGCTAGTTACTACTGCTAGTGTAAGTTACTACTGCTAGTGTATATTAGTACTGCTAGTTACTACTGCTAGTAATGTTAGTACTGCTAGAGTAAAGTTAGTACTGCTAGTGTAACTTAGTACTGCTGATGAAGATTGAAAAAAACTTTCTAAGTAGTTAATGCTGCTTGTATAAAGTTAGTGCTGCTAGTACAAAAGTTACTACTACTGGTGTGAAAGTTACAACTGCTTAAAGATTACAACTGCCGAAAGAGTTTATGCTGATAAAGAAGAGATCAAAGACTTATCAGAGAAAAGATAAAGATTGCTTATGTGATAAGAATGAGATATTTTTGTAAAAGATATGTATAAGTTATTTGTTTAGAAGATCATAATAACTTAGGAAAATATTGTAAGCCAGTTAGGACTCCTTGGTGTATAAAAGGAGGTCCTAGGGCATAGAGTAAGAGATCTAGAAATCGTTTATTTTGATATCAATATAGCTTCAATATTTTGTAAACCCTAACACTATTAAGAGTGTTCATTTTATATTGAGGCTGAAATTTTGGTAAGCTATTTGTTATTAATCTTATTCATTACTGTTTCATTGAAATTCTTCTTGGTATCATTGACTAGATTTCGCATAGTCTTTGATATTCACAATCAAAGTTTCTATCATAGTTGTTTTGAATTTATTCAATACAACTTAGCCTTATACAAGCTAAGCAAGATCTATTCTATTAGGATCAACAAGTGGTATCAGAGCTTATGAGAAGCTTTAAATAAGAAGAAACTTTACAACACACAAGATATACTTTCTCAAGAATCAATGGACTCTTAATCTACTCAAACCATCAAGCTACCCATACTCCAACCTGGTGAGTATGATCTCTGAAGATGAGGATGGAGCAGTACCTACGGTGCATTGATTACACTCTATAGGAGATCGTAGAAAATGGTAATGCACCCATAGTAACAGAAACTGTTGATGGTAAGGAGACTGTTATCCCTCCTACAAGTGTTGAAGAGAAGGCAAAAGAAGGGCAGAGTTAAAGGCTAGAAGCACTTTGTTGATGGCCTTACCTAATGAGCATCAATTAAAGTTCAACTCATACAAGGATGCTAAGACACTGATGTAGGCTATTGAGAACAGATTTGGAGGTAATACTACTACAAAGAAAACTCAAAAAAAATCTTCTAAAGCAGCAGTATGAAAACTTTACTGCATCCCGTATATAAGTGATTGAGAAAACTTATGAAAGGCTTCAAAAGCTAATTAGTCAACTGGGGATACATGGTGAAGTTATCCCTCAAGAAGACATCAATCAGAAATTCTTGAGAAGTTTGTCACAAGAATGGACTATGCATACTATTGTGTGGAGGAACAAACCAGAGATTGAGACATTGAGTTTGGATGACCTATTTAACAACCTAAAGGCTTATGAATCAGAGGTCAAGGGGACATCTATCTCAATGACAAACTCACACAATGTACCCTTTCTGTCCTCTAGTAGCACTAACAGTGCAACTAGAGCAGTTAATACTGCTCGGGGTGTTAATACTGCTAGCACTCAAGGTGCTACTGATAGCTCAACAACTGTTGAAAATTTGAGTGATGCTGTGATTTATTCCTTCTTTGCTAGCCAACCAAGTATTCCACAACTAGATAATGAAGATCTACAACAAATCAATCCTGATGATCTAGAAGATATGGATTTGATGTGGAACATTGCTATGCTGACTATAAGGGCAAGAAGATTCCTGAAGAATACTGGAAGGAAGTTGTACATGGCAATAAAGATTTGAATTAGGTTTGACAAGTCCAAGGTGAAGTGTTTCAACTACCACAAGAGAGGACACTTTGCAAGGGAGTGCAGGGTACCCATGAATCAAGACAGCAGAAACAGGGAGCCTACCAGAAGGACTGTGCCAGTTGAGGAAACTACTTTAAATGCCTTAGTGTCTTAGTGTGATGGCTTTAGCTATGATTGGAGTGACCAAGCAGAAGAAGGTCCAACCAATTTTGCTCTCATGGCTTATTATTTAACAAGTTCAACTTCTTATACAAACTCTGAGCTATCTAATGACTCAAATTGTTGTTCATCTTGTTTAGAATGTGTAAAAGATCTAAAAGAACAAAATGAACAATTAGTTAAAGACCTAAGAACAACTAGGATAAGTGTTGTCTCTTATAAGACTGGTTTAGAATCTGTAGAAGCTAGACTGTTAGTCTTTAAGAAAATAAAGTTATGTGGTATGAGGAAGATATAAAACTCTTAAAACGTGAAATCTATTTAAGAGATTTAGATATTACAGAGCTTAAAAGGAAGTTAAAGTTGGCTACAAAAGAAAAAGATGATGTTCAACTTACAGTACAAAAATTTGAAAATTCATCAAAAAACCTAAGTAAACTTCTAGACAGACAGATAATGGATAAGTGTAAAACAAGATTAGGGTATAATGCTGCCCCACCTCCCTATACTAGGAATTTTATGCACCAAATCTGGATTTTAGTTTATCCTTGTCTAGGTGATATGTGTTGATGTGAAATGAGTTGGTAGTGAGTTTGTTGTTGAATCCTACGTTAAGACTAATGAACTGTGACTTCTAGGAAGAAAATGGGAAGCAATACTGCAGGATTGAGTATTGATAGTGATGAAAAAATGTTGCCTAAGTAAAATCAGTTATAGTTGTTTAATAAACCTAGTTTTGTAAGACCAAAATAGTTAGTTCAATCAGCCAACCATTATAAATGTGGCACATGGATTTGTTTGGCCCAACATTTGTAAAGAGTTTAATGAAAAAATAAAAAAAAAAAAAAAAAAATGATGTATTGTCTAGTTGTCACAGATGATTTTGTAGGTTAGTTGGTGTTCTTTTTTGCCGTAAGGTTGAATTTTGAATGAAATAGTGAAAATCCTTAAACATTCATAAAGGCATAAAATAAATCTAATAGACCTTAAGGGTGTGAAAGTGATTAGATGTGACATATGGGTTCTGAATTCAAGAATAGGGTCTGAATCTGTTTTGTGAAATGAAGGGTATTAAGATGGATTTAGTGTTGTGCTAGGACTTCCAACAAAATGATAGTTGCAGATAGGAAAAATAGGACACTAATTGAGGCTGTTTAGAACTAGGCTAGATGATTCAAAAATTGCCAACATCTTTCTGGCTACCCCAATCGGACTTTGATTTGTTGAGTTGGATGATATATTCTTGTTCTGTTTTTTTTTGAAATTTTTTGATGCTGTTGTTTTGTTGATCTGTTTGGTGTTTTTTTGACTTATGTTTTAAATGTGTTGGCTTTTGATTGTGTGATTAGTTTTGTTCGGATTTTTTGAAATTTTTTTATGTGGTGGTGGGTATTGTGTGTGTGAAATATATTCCTGTGTATTGTTTGATTCTATAAAACAATTGTTGTGGTGAACTCGAGTTGTCGTTGATAGCAGTTATATCGCTTGTTATTTCCAACAATAGGTTGGGTGTTAGTTATCAAGCCTCACAACAAGACCCCTTATGAACTTTTTCTAGGTAGAAAACCTACCTTAAGCTTCATGAGACATTTGGGTGTCTTGTTACAATCCTTAATACCATAGATACCTAGTATTTTAATGGAAAGGCTGATGAAGGGATTCTTTGACTATGACTGACCATCCATTACACTAGGGATACTCTACTACTAGCAAAGCATTCAGTGTATATCAAAACAGTAGACCCCACAATTAACTAAGGCTAGTAGATGTGAACCATGCATGTACAATTTAGTGAAAATACATCTAATGTTGCAGGAAGTGGACCTAATTGGCTTTTTGATATAGATGCACTAACAAAATCTATGAACTATAAGCCAGTTGTTGCAGGGAATCAATCTAATGGTAATGCAGGTACAAAAGTATGTGATAATGCAGGTAAAGCTAGAATGGAGACTTTGTCCTGGGCAAAAGATGAAAGCATTTTTGTACCCAATGTGGCTTGCTGATCCATTATTCTCTCACAATTTAAAGGAATCTCCTGATGCTGGATTCAAACCATCAGGGGAGGAAGAAAAGATGGATACTTAAGATTTAGGGAATGAAAATGAAGCTTCAGGGAAAGATAATGAGGTTCCAAGTATAGAGGAGCCAAGAGAGGATCAAAGAGTTAATCAAGAGTTGGATGCTAGTATTAACAACACTAACAATATTAATACTGCTAGTGATGGAAACAACATTAACAATGTTAATGTTGTTAGTTCAACTGTTAATGTTGCTGTCATAGAAGTTAATGTTGTTGATCCAAAAACAAGCATTGAACTTCCAAATGATCTAAATATGCCTGAATTGGAAGACATTGTTTATTCCGATGATGATGAAGATGTTGGTGCAGAGGCTGACATGAACAATTTAGATGCATTTATGCCTGTCAGTCCTATTCCAACTACAAGAATTCACAAGGATAATCCAGTTGAACAAATTATTGGAGATTTGAATTCAGCACCTGAAACAGAAGATATGATATAAGGAATTTGAAAGAACATGGTTTGTTTAGTTCAGTTCAGCAAAGAACAAACCATAAAGACTTTCAAAATTATTTGTTTGCTTGCTTTTTATCACAAGAAGAACCCAGGAAGTTAATCCAAGCATTAAAGGATCCAAGTTAGATAGAAGCTATACAGGATGGAGCTTCTACAATTCAATACAATTACAAAGGTTTGGACATGGTGGGAATTTACCATATGGGCAAAAAGGGCCATAGGCCACTAAAATAGGTTTTACAGGAACAAGAAGGATGAAAGAGGCATTGTGATAAAGAACAAAGCAAGATTGGTTGCTCAGGGTCAATAAGAAGTAAGGGGAATTTGACTATGATGAAGGTTTTGCCCATGTTGCCTGAATTGATGCAATTATGGTATCTTAGCTTATGCACTCTAATTTTAAAGACTTTTTGGTCTTTGTACTTGGATGTTGTCATGAGTGCTTTTCTTTATGGGTCCTCACCTTATGTGACCCCCTTCCACACTAAAGCATATGTTACTTCACATCCTTGTTAATAGATAGAAAGAGGAAGTCTATGTTTGTCAACCATCAGGATTTGAAGATCCAGACTTCCCTGACAGAGTTTACAAAGTAGAAAAGGCTCTATATGGTTTGCATCAAGCTCCCAGAGCTTGGTATGAGACCTTGTCCACTTATTTGTTGGAAAATAGGTTTTAGAGAGGACAAATAGACAAAACTTGGTTTATCAAGAGGGACTAAGGTGATATTCTGATAGTACAGGTGTATGTAGATGATATCATTTTTGGGTTTACAAAGAAGAAGTTATGCACACAGTTTGAAAAGATGATGCATAAGAAGTTTTAGATGAGTTCTATGGGTGAAATCACATTCTTCCTGGGACTGCAAGTGAAGCAGAAGGAAGATGGGATTTTTATAAGCCAAGATAAGTATGTGACTGAGATTTTGAATAAATTTGGCTTTAGTGATGTCAAAACAGCAAACACACCATGGAACCTAAGCCTATTGCTCAAGATTCAGATGGTGAAGATTGTAGATGAACTCATTATAGATCAATGATTGGCATCATTGATGTATCTTACTTCTTTAAGACCAGATATAATGTTTGTTGTATGTGTATGTACCAGATTCCAAGTTAACCCTAAAGTGTCACATCTTCATGCTGTGAAAAGAATTTTTAGATATCTTAAAGGTCAACCTAAATTGGGCCTTTTGTATCTTAAGGATTCACCTTTGGCATACACTGACAGTGACTATGCAGGAGCAAGCTTAGATAGGAAGTCCAAAACAGGAGGTTGTCAATTCTTAGGATGTAGATTGATTTCATGGCAGTGATAATAAAGCAGACTGTGGTTGCTATCCACAAATAGAAGGACCGAATGTGTAGCTGCTTCATAATTGCTTTTGGCCAAGTGGCTTTGGATCGCAAATTCATTGCTGGGATATGGGTATAACTTTATGCATTCAAAGATATATTTTGATATGAGAGTTATATATGCATAGTGAAGAACCCTGTTTTTCAACAAAAGACAAGCTCATTGATAATAGACATCACTTTATCAGAGATTCCAATGAAAAAAAACTAATACAAATGATCAAAGATTCAAAATGAAAAGAATGTTGCAGATTGCTTACAAAAGTATTTGATGTAAGTTAGATTTCATTTATCTAATTGCCAGTATTAGAATGATGAATCTTTAAATAAGTACTAAGTAGAAAATGGTAAGGTAATATGAATAAGAGAGAATTAGATAAGATTAAAAAACAGAAAGAGGAGATGTGTGATAATAAACAGACAGAGTTATTAGTAAGAAAAATAATTGAGAGGACATTAAACATTTCAAAACTTACTCAAAAAAAATTTAGTGATATTAAAAACAGAAAGAGAGATGTGTGATTAAAACAGACAGAGTGATTTAGTGAGTAAAATAATTAAGAGAAATAAAAAACAGACAGAGTGATTTATCTTAATTCTTTTACTCACTAAATCACTCTGTCTGTTTTTATCACACATCTCTCTTTCTGTTTTTTAATCTCACTAATTTCTCTCAATTCTTTTTCTCGCTAAATCACTCTATCTGTTTTTATCACACATCTCTCTTTCTGTTTTTAATTTCACTAATTCTCTCTTATTCATTTACCTCACCATTTTCTTAATCAGGACTTTAAAGATTTAACATTCTAATACTGGCAATCAAATATTGAAATCTACTTACATTAAATGATTTTGTAAGCAAATCTGCAACATTCTTGTCAGTATGGTCCTTACTGACGCCTATAGCAGTTCGATGGCGGCTATGAGGAAAATGTAAATACACAGGACCAATGACCCACCTCTCTCAAGAGTTAACACACTTGGAAGTGGGGAGGACAGACTGACACTTAAGGAATTAATGGACCTTTGTAGAAAACTATCTGATAGAGTTCTTGACTTAGAGACAACAAAGACTACTCAAGCAAAGGAGATTGCTAGTTTGAAGAAGAGAGTCAAGAAGCTGGAAAGGAAAAGGAAGTCAAAAACTCTAGGGATGAAATTTAGTTAAGCGTGGTAGATCTGTATAAGGGTTTCCTCTTAAGAGGAAGGCTTGGAGTGATCTGGTGTAAATGGGATTGGTATTGTCCTTTGCATCCAATCTAGGAAGGAAAATAGATGACATTGACAAAGATGCATAGGTTACTTTGGTTGATAAAACTCAGGGGAGGTATGATGATGCTTAAATGTTTGATACAGATGTTTTTAATGGTGAAGAAGTGTTTGTTGTAGAGAAAAGTGAAAAAGTTATTAATGAAGTAGGTTTAGTACTGCTGAAGTAGTGTGTGATTGCAACTAAGTACTAATGAAGAGATCACTTTGGCTCAAGCATTGGCTGAATTGAGGAGTGTAAAACCTAAGGTTGTGGTACAAGAGCCAGTGCAGAGTACAACCACAACAACACCTTCAACAATACCCAAAGCTAAAAGCATTACTTTTAGAGACCCTGGTGAATCTACAACAAGACCAACACTAACACCAATACCTTCAAACATCAAGGATAAAGGAAAAGCTTTAAAGATGATAGAACATAAGAATCCTTTAAAGAGATGAAGAACAAATAAGACTGTATGAAGAACTTGCTTTCAAGCTATAAGATGTAAGAAGAAGAACAAGACTACATAAAGAAAAAAAAGACTTGCAAGAGAGAAAGCTGAAGAAGCCAACATTTCATGGGATAATGTGCAAGCAATGATAGAGGCTGATAGGTTATTGCCTGAAAGATTACAAGCAGAGGCAAGAAGGCTTGACAGATAAGAGAAGGGAAAGAAAGATTGTTTTGTAGAACTCTTGGGAAAAGGGAGGTGGAAAGAAACACTTTGCAGCATTAATGAGCTCATGAAAAGAGGAACAAGCCACAAATAAGCACAAAAGAAAAGTAACAATGTCAAACTTATCTGAAAAATC
The DNA here is from genome assembly GCA_026074375.1 of Tanacetum coccineum. Lineage (NCBI taxonomy): Eukaryota > Viridiplantae > Streptophyta > Magnoliopsida > Asterales > Asteraceae > Tanacetum > Tanacetum coccineum. Next base: position 10,277 of record BQNB010082297.1, on the reverse strand, counting down.
AATTGTGATTACAAAGCAAGTCATTGAATGAACAAATCATTTGCCAGAAATTCAAAGTTATGTCGATATTTTTTTTAATGTCATGACAAAGGTAAACATGTTTGTTAATAAGGATACTGAGTTGGTGATAAGGAGCTCAAAGAAAGCTGAAGCAGAGATGACACAAGAAAGTAGTTCTAAGAGAGCAAGAGAAGAGCTAGAATAAGAGGTAGCAAAGAAATAGAAAGTGGAAGATGATAAAGTGAATAAGAAATTTATTGAAAATGTATCATAACTGGAGTTAAGGATTTTTTTCGTTAAGCATTTCTTTTGTTTTAATCACCTGTACAAGACCAAGAACCTCACGAAATATAGGAAATGAAAACACTCATATCACTCAACTAATCTAGGGTGTAACATTTAATTGGTACACTCATTTGCTCGGTCATGATTAGTTTCATATCATATGCTTGGCAAAGATACACATCTCTACTACTAGAGCTAAGGAGAAACAAGTCAAAAGGTAAATTGGGTAATTAGGCTTAAGGGTGATCATTCTAACAATCTTTCACCGAAAGTACCACACCAGCAAGGCAACTGAATCATACATACACGGCCGTAACGACATAATAGACATGTATAATTCGATCACATTCTCATTCGAGTTTAACCAAGGGTTAGGATGAAGAACGATATAGGGTAGGGATCTTCTAACTTTCACCAAAAGTAATAAACCAACAAGGTGGCTGAGTCAGGCATACATGGCTGTAATGACGGAATAGACATGCATGACTCGATCTCAACCTCGTTCGAGTAAAACCTAAGGTTAGTTTCTAGGAAAGAGAAGTAAATTATTGTTAAAATTCACAAAACAAGTAGATTAAGCATTCACAAATAAGGTATATAGTTGCTAGTAACTTTTCCCGACCGTTCCATGATAAAGACTCAAAATATATACAAACGCCTTGATCATAGAAATGACAAAGACAACCTAAGTTGGCATTCCCATAACGGTCAACTTCCCAATCATCCCAAGCTTTACATACTTTTACAAAAAGTGGTGATATCGGCCACTTTATACAAAACTATACATCGTTGATTTTAATCCACACATCACCGAATATCGATCCTTCAAAGTATTTCACCGGTTTAAGTTTCAATGAACCGACTATCATTTATCCTCCTCTTTTTTGATGCATTTTCTATTTTTCCATTTTTTTCAAACTTACATAAATATAGGTGCAATTTTACCGTCTTCACAATCATAATTCATCCGGATAATTTTCTTTCAACACTTCATCTTCGGACAAAATACATAATCGCGAAATTAGCAAAATACACGAGCTACATATTTTCCCATTGCATTGTGCAATTTCTCGACCTAACTGGAGATAGAAATTTTCACTTTGACACAGGAAATACAAAACTTTACATAAAGAGACTAGCAACTTGATTAAGTGGGCTTAATCTACAGTGTAGGCTAAGGTGTAAAGGTGTAACGAAATAGACATTTGGTGCGAAAAAGACAAGAATGGCTCAACAGGTTTTTCTAGGGGATCTTACTCTTATAGTGAGAGTAAGCGAAGGGTTATACGGGGTTTAACCAACCAGTGTAGTTAGTTAATTTTACAACATTTAGGATTTTTTGTGTATTCCTAAAAATTTACCAGTTAAACATGTTACTCTATCTAAGTCTATAGTACTCATCGTTGTGGTCTCGAATAGATATACCAAGCCAAGTTCTAAAGTCTACAACATCACCGACACACTCATATTTTGTGGAATTTGGGTAAACATTTGGAAACGGATAAGGTTAAATCCTTACAATATCCAATAAGGGTTATTGTGTGCGGGTTATGTAACAAGTAATTTCACAAAAGTATGCTTGGAAATTTTTAAATTTGAGCATAAATTAAGCATTTTAGTGTGAAAAATAGGACAAGTATGCATTCTAATTCCCACCCCCCACTTGAATTATACAACGTCCTCGTTGTATAGATAAAACATTAAAAACGGAAAATAAAAAGAATTAGAATGAGAAACTCCCCTGATATTTTGCTCTTTAGATTCTTCAAGTTGAGTATATAAGCAAGAATGTGTGTGGTTAGTGCAGGATTTAATCCTAGCAACAAACATTAGATTCCAGAAAATACTCCACCAACGTCGTCGTTTTCTTTTCAGTAAGGTCCTATGCAAGATATAAGAAAATAAGTGCCATTTCTTTCTCCGTGTAATCGTTGGTTAGACTTGAAATAAAAACCTAAAAATTATACAAGAAGTCAATACGCCGTATCTGTTCCCTAGGATACGCCATCATTTAATGAATACGTCGTATAGACTGTGCTGAAAATAAAGACTAGATAACGTCTAGAAGGTCAATACGCCGTATCCATGGGGTTTGGATACGCCGTATAGACAGTCTGGGAAGATAGACTCGATAAAAAAATTAAAAATACATTCTGGGTTGTCTCCTGGCAAGCACTTTTGTTTACAGAAAAGTGTTTAAGTTAGACTTGCCCTAATTTATTCCCATCCTTATAAAATAATTTGGGGTCGAACGGGGTGCCAAATGGCACATACAAATTCTTGATTAGGAAAATGAATGACATCCCTTTGTTAAGATGATTCCAAGTCATGATATTAAAATTTAATTCCTTGATAAAAGTTTCAGTTTTGAAAAATTTATTAGATGTATCATGACTTGTTTCCAAAAGCTTATTTGACCTTTGTGCATAGGCACCATCATCAGTATTTATTACATTACCCCCCGAAGAGTGTTTGATATCGATTTTATCATCATCATTGTCCTTATCCGATTTTGAATCATCAGGATAAATTACGTTAAAAGGAAATAGATCATTAAAGTATAAAATGTTTTGTTCCTCTTCATCACATTTGGACAACGATGTTTCATCTCTTAAATTAAATTCATCGATATGTTGAGGACTTACAGTAGGTTCAGTTAAGAAATCTAATTTAGACGTTAGAGCATCCTTGTAAACAATGGCTGGAAATTCATTCTCAAAATCTTTAAAGAAGTCTAAATCATTAAAATAACTGACCGTAGGCTTGGATGATGGAAACGAAGGCATATTAACTTTATCATTATCATTTTCCGAATCCGTTTTCAAATCGTCGACAGAAATTATTTTATAGGAAAATGAATTTTTGTCATAAATCACCGTTAAACCTATGAACTCACCAACTTTATGTTGACCCGTTTTATCATGTTATTCTCAGGTCCTTAATTACACTATCATGGATAGCACTTGGACCATCATACTAGAGCCACATTTTACAGTCTCGCCATTTCAGAGATTTTCTTGCATTACTATTAACGTTTGGTTATGTATAAAAAAATCTTCTTTCATTTATGTTGTGAACTCTTGAAACTTTACCCTTTATTGTCACATATTTGAATATTTATGTGACTATAGGTAACTGGTAATTTTTTGGTGATTATTTTAGTCCTTATAATTTGGGAGTGTGACAGATACAAAAAAGTTTGAAACATTAGTCACAATATATTAGAAAGGTTAGTGAACAAGAACACAAGAAGAACACTAATGAACCTATGCAAACCCTTATGTTTTATTCTAACCTAAACCCACTTGAATAATCTTGTATACTTGCTTCTAAAATCAAAACTATTTTTCTTGTTTTTCTTGTGTCTTGACCGAAGCTAGGGAGAGCAAAAGAGAAAGTTTTTGTGAGTTTTTACTTGGTGAAATGAAGTGTAAGATATGTTCTAGTATATAAGGAAGAGATGGCATGGTTTAGGGACTTTAATAATGTGTAGTATGACATTGTAGGACTTTGACTTATCAAAAACATGCATGCTTGATCTCCTAGGTATTATTTCCATGTGATGGTGATCAAAGAGAGACAAGAGTATGCACTTTGGTGGCCTAAATCCTTAGGGTAAAGGTTAGGGCTTGTATGTTGGTTAATAGATAATATAAACTAGTAAAAAGTAACTTAGCGGATGATTTATGATTTATTAAGGGGGCTGATTTTCGGAGTATATATGGGTAGGAAATAAAATTTTTTTTGGGTATTGGGTATAATAGTGGGTATTTGTTTGAGTGTAGATGGGTTAAAAGGTTTACATGTATGCAAAAATGTGTTATATTGCGAAACGTAGACGTTTTACGTAACAAATAAAAGTAAAAAGTGAAAAGTCAATAATTATCTTCGTAAAAATAATATAACACTTGTTTGACGTAAACTTTTATTTGTTTGATGTCGGTTTACGTTGATTGTTGCCTTTTAATTTATGCGATTTAACTAAACGTTAAAAATAAAAAGGGAACGCGTAAAAGTTTAAAATAAATAGTTGAATATTTATTGACGTAAAATGACCCGGAAATGTGAATTGTTACAGAAACCATCAATAGGAAAAAGAGTTGGATTCAGTGTCGCTTCATTACTAAAAGAAAATGAACACTTGAAAATGATTTACCAAAACTTGTTTGATTCAATCAAACGTTCACGAGTTCAGACAAAAAGTTCAAACGTTTCTCAAAATGAAGCAGAAAATTTAAAGTCTTAGTTGTCTAAATTTGCAAATAAAAGGTTTGAAAAAGTTTTTCAAAAGATTGAATCAACGAAAAAGAAAAAGTTTGACTCTTGAACCTCAATTGATTTCCTTCAAAAATCTTTGTATGATTCTGATCCCTTAAATGTTGAATCATAATCGGGGGAGAAAAAGATTCTTTTCAGAAATGAAACATCAAGTTTTGAAACAAAGATTAAGGAGCTCGAAATGATTTTAGCCAACAAACAAAAGATTTTGAGGATGCCAAAGTCGATTTTTCAATGAAACGGACAAGTTTGAAACATATTTTGAAAAACTTGAAAATACAAGAGTTGTCCTTGAGCGACAATTGGATCGTAAGATTCAAGATTCTAACGCCGAAAAAAATTAGTTTTTGAGACAAATTACTTCTTTAGAATCAAAATTGGCATCACTTGATCTACTTTTAATTCAAAAAGAATATAGCGATTTGATAACTTCATACAATGCTTTAAAAGCAAAGTTTGATTCTCTTAACCGAGACAAAGGGCAATTTCCAGTTTCAATCTTTTCAACGCCAAAAGTAAGTGTTTCCCCGAAGATTTACACGGGTGAATCTTCCAAATTATTTCCAAAGAGGGTGTCTCGGTTTACAACCTACTCTTTGCAAAAAGATAAGAAGTTTTCTAAGAAACCTAAATTTTTTAAAACACCTACTTCTCAAAAGGTTTTTAACTCAAGTGATTCAAGTGAGAAAAAGAAGATTTCTGAAACTCCAAAATCTCATTTTGGTGAGGTTTCATGATTCACAATCTCGGGAGGTCGGGGAAGCTCAAAATAAGAATAAGCCATAATGGAGAGGAGAGAGCTTTATATAATTTTTAAGTTTTATTAAAAGAAAAAAGGAAATGGAAAATACAAAATGTGAGCTTCACCCTCTAATGTTGATTAGAGGGGAGTATTTATAGGCTAAACACAAGGACACTTTGGACTAATTACACTTTTAGTCCTTGTGTTTTAACTTAAGCCTAAACTAGAGTAATTTCCATATAGATAGCATATTTTTGATTCTAACAATCTTCCCCCAATATGGTGGCATATGGAATTACTTACAATGTATCCTACAAGTACAAATAGCTAAAGATATCTGCAGTTTGCTTTGTCTTCAACATGTACTTTAGCTTGAATCGTTCCTTCACTTGTAGAGAATACAATGTAATATGTATAAACTGAGTTGACTTCCTCCCCCTAGTTCATACCGCATGTCTTTAAGCAGTTCAACTGCTTCCCCCCAAACAAACAACCATTCGAAGCAAATATGATACTTTGATGTAGTTAACAAATCTTCTAACTATAGCGGTTTAAGCTCGTAGCGGAATTTGTAGAAGATGAAGTAAACTACACTTAGTAGCAAATCTGACTTCTTCAATGCGGATTAGTAGCCAATCCATTCAGGGGAACATGCACAGACTTTACACATTTCTTCCCCCTGACTGATGCAGTCTATCGAAGTATTCAACCAAAAAAGATGATAGTCAAAAGAATATGAAAGGAAATAACCTAAGTACACCTTTCTTCCCCCTGATTGCATTCGATGACCATCGAAAAAATCATAATTTTTGCATGCCCGAATATTCAATAGAAAAATCATATGTGAAGTTGTTTCTCCTCAGACTTATTCAATTCCAACCTCGTATTCTGTCGGCTCTTTGTAATGATTACTGATGGAGAAAATGCATTTTCACAAACTTGATGTTGAAGTATAATACCCCAAATCTGTGACTTATGTCTTGTGCTATCCACGTGACTCCAAACTTATACTGAATACTACAACGTAATTCCTTGAAGTATAAGTAGACCTAAGTCTCTTGATAAATCATCAACTATGTGAGACACTGAGCACTACAACGTAACTCCTTTAAGTGATAGCAAATGTACGCATTGAGCACCAACTTCTGCGTTTATAGATCACACATTACTAGATTTGTTAAGTCTTCATTAACAACCGGTTATAAGCTTGAACAAGTTATCTTTAAAAGTCATCATCCAACCAACCCCGACTTTTAAGATATGATAAGTACACGCACCCGTGAAATTCCACTTCAACTTCAAATAAATGATAACGAATCATCCCCGTAATCAATTCTTGTGATTAAATCCCGAGACTAGCCTTTTGAACGGTTTTCGTGAATCTTTTATCCGGATCGTTTTAAGCAATAAGTGATGTTTTTGTGTCTGAAAAATTAACAAAAATTCGGCCCTTTAGCATTTTAAGCCCACAAATTCGGATCCAGCCTAATATCCTTATTTAGTCCAAAATTCTCAGTCCTATTCGTATGTCAATACACGGCCCATTTTTTCATTTTCGGTAAGCTCAGCCCAAAATTTCAGTCAAGCCCATAATAACATGCATACTTCTCATTTTCGGTTAAATGACATTTTTATCTTATAGACACAACCCAATCATAACCACATTCGGCCCATTTACTCATTCAGTCCAAATAAGATAAACAAACAGACAACCCTAATTTTATATAACTTCTCCTACGCCTCTATCATTCATCTGCTTTATCTTTCATCAAACCCTAAGTTCTTACCTCAAATGCTCTGCCCCCATCTCAATATTCATACAAGCCAAATTTCACACCTTTTTATCTTAATAAATCCACCAATCAAACCATCATCTCATCTCTTAAATTCAAACAATAACATAACCCAATCTCCATTTCTCATATCTTACACACATACAACCTTTTTGATATTACTGTTCGTATCTTTGTGTCTTCAAGAATGGCATCATGATCTTGCTCAACAAGGTCACAGGTAGGTTGTACATTTGTTTGGTAGTTTTGTTCACCGAAACTAGAAAGAATGAGAACACTCTTGTTCTTGTTCAATCTTTTGAAGTTTCAAATATTGAAAAGACACCAGACACGTTGTCACAAATCTATGATGAGTATTTTCCCTTGTTTTGATCTTGAAAGATCATATCTTGAATGTATCACACCAATCGGGAATCATTCTGAGATCTTTTGTGTTTGTTTTTTAATTTAGATTGAGTCATTTTTGTGTTATAAAGAGATGATTGGAATATGTTGTTGATGTACAACTGTGTTGGTGAGATAAATCGAATTTGGGTTTGTAGAGGAGATGTATTTGTCTGATGTAGAGATTTATTATGTAGATTTGTTGATGTTGTAAATCTGTGAAAGTCGATGTCGGGTTGAAACTCGGTAACAAACTAAAGTTGTCGAAATTTCATTTTTGTTGATGTCGGGGGAGGTTGATGTTTGTTTCCACAGTCTCGATTTTCCATTTTCGGTAAGTGTGAAACTGATATCACTCGGTTATTACCGATTTTACACTAAGTTAACTCGGTTGACTCAATTTCGATATTGAGATTATAGATCTGATGTAGCATATTCTGTTTGGCATATAGTTTGGTACATATCTGTTCTTCCTCTTTTAATTCTTGATAAAAACAATTTCGAAACTCATTTTTAGAATAAGCAGTTATATTTCCGAGTTTGACTATAGACCAAAAGTCAATACCGGGTTTGTCTTCCGAAATTGATATTACTTCCGAGTTTGATGTTTAATTGTTCCGAAAATGTTACAGATCCGAAATTAGTACTTAATTGTTACCAAAATACGATAAAACCGTAATCTGGCCATCTTGATTGTATAAAACACAACCGAGATGTTAACAAATAAGCACATATACAACTGTCACGATCTGATCTTCTGAATATACCATACGAACTAAATTTGGACTGAAATAGGCTCAAATAAGCTGCTGGACCGATAATTAAAACTGAATAGCAAAAATAAGCCAGAATAAGTTGAACCGAATAAGCAAAAAACATCACGAATCGCTCCTGCAACTCTGATACCACTTGTGAGGTTTCTCGATTCACGATTCGGGAGGGTCGGGGAAGTCAAAAAATAAGAATAAGCCATAATGATGAGGAGAGAGCTTTTTCTAATTTTCAAGTTTTATTAAAAGGAAAAATGAAAGAGAAATTACAAATGTGAGCTTCACCTTCTAATATTGATTAGAGGAGAGTATTTATTGGTAAAACACAAGGACACTTTAGACTAATTACACTTTTAGTCTTTGTGTTTTAACTTAAACATAAACTAGTGTAATTTCCATATAGACACCATATTTTTGATCCTAACAAATAAATAAAATAAAAGTAAAAAAATATAATTCTTTTTTCTAAAATTATTTTTAATCATTTAGGACTGTTAAAAATTAAATTTGAGGTTGTAGGGTTAAAATTTTAGAATATAGGTTTTTAAAGCTCGGGTTTTGATTCCCGTTATCGTTTTAGTGTTTCAACCTTAATTGCTTTCGTTTTTAGCTTACCTTTAATTGTTTTTGCATGTTATTTGTAGAAATAGAATCCAGATCAAAAATATTGATTATCCAATCACTCGATCACGAATTTAACCTCGATTCTCAATTCACACCTCGTCGGGATACGACTCGGGAAGGTTTTAGATTTTACTTTGGTTAAAAGTAATTTTTAAAGCCTTTTTGGAATTCTTATCTTATACTATATTATAATTGATATTATCCTTATATACGTATTTGGGCGTATCAAGAGTGCTTATAGAAACTGCTTATTAAACCATGGCTTTTTCTCCCTCTGCTTATTTTTAACTTGTTTCACTTTTAAATTTTCGAATTTAGCAAAACTAGATAAGTTGTAGCTTATTTGGTTTAAAGCTTTTTTGGTGCAGCTAATTATTTTTAAGCTAAAGGGTTTTTATTAATAATAAGTTTTATTATTTTTAATATTGTTTCAGTTTATAAAAAAGTTTACAATTTTAATTAATAAAAATAGTAGTTTTTAGATTAGCTTATTATTAAGCTATCTTATTGCTTATTATCTAATGCTTAATATTGCTTAGTTTTGTGTTTGTCTCACTTCACTTTCTCTAAGGTAGGGTGAGCATCGGTCCAAAACGGGACCGGACCGGCCAAGACCGGACCGGACCGAGACCTAATTGGTCTCAAACACCGGACCGAGGAAAAGACCGAAATGGTATGGTCCGATCCGGGTGGACCCGGTCCGGTTCGGTCTTCGGTCCGGTCCGGTCCTACAAGGCATAATGTTCGGGTTTTTTGGTAAGACCGACTAGACCGGACCGGACCGACCGGACCTAAGACTGAATTGGTCCAAAATGCCAAACCGAGGACCGGACCGAAATACGTTCGGTCCGGTCCGGTCGGTCCGGTTCGGTTTTTCGGTCCGGTCCGGTCGAACGGTCCGTATGCTCAGCCCTACTTTAAGGCGTAGAGTTTAAGGGTTAAATAAGCTAGACATTTGCGTTAGTGCTTAATTAGATTTTATAAAGCAAATTTGTAAATCTCTATTCAACTCTCTTCGAGGATACGACCCCGGACTAATTGTTATTACTTTTCCTAAAGTAATTCTATCTCTAAACGGTAATTTATTACCGACCGCTTTACACGCGTCAGTCAACTATTATGGGTTAAAGGATATAGGTTATTGGTTACGCTTAGGGGTTAAATTAATGTGACCAATGATAACCTAATGCACATGACCCATGACCCATGTGAATTAGCCATTATCACCGGGCATGCATGGGTTCCATTACACTACAAGCCACTAACCCAATGCACATGACCCATGACCCATCTTAATTACTTATTGTCGATCACTAGTCATATATTGGTCCATGACACTAAAAGCCACTACAACCTAATGTACATGACCTATCACCCATGTTAATTACCAATATCACACCT
>BQNB010082296.1:0-21324 GCA_026074375.1 Tanacetum coccineum | reverse complement strand
GATCGGATAAGATGTACCAAGACCTGAAGAAGTTGTATTAGTGGCCCAACATGAAAGCAAAAATTGCCACCTATGTCAGCAAGTATTTAACGTGTGCCAAGGTTAAGGTAGAATATCATAATCCGTTTGGTTTGTTGGTTCAACCAAAAATCCTACAATGTAAATAGGAGAATATAACAATGGATTTTGTGACTAAATTGCCAAAGACGGTAACCGGTCAAGACACGATATGGGTAATCATTGATCGTCTTACTAAGTCTGCTCATTTCTTGCCTATGAGAGAAGATATCAACACATTAGAGAAGTTTGATGAGACAGTTTACTTAAAAGGAAGTATATCAACGGGCATGGAGTGCCAGTTTTGATCATCTCTGATCGTGATGGGAAATTTACTGTCACATTTTCGGAAGTCTCTAAATAAAGCATAGGTACTCGATTAGGATATGAGTACAGCTTAATCACTCAGCAGACCGATGGCAAGTGAGAGGACCAGTCAAACATTGGAGGACATTTACGTCCCTGTTACCACGTTGGAAAAGGGTTGGATAGACACTTACCGTGTGGAATTTTTAGTATAACAAATAATACCATAACCTGCATTAAAGGCTGCTCAAATTGAGCTTAGGTATGTGCGAAAGTGTCGATCACCAATTGCGGGCTGAAGTTGGAGATAGTCAGCTTCACTCCCAGAGCTCATCCAGATACAACTGAGAAGAACGTTCAATTTAAAAGTGATATCCAATCTCGCGTGATCGTCAAAAGAGCTATGCCGACGTAAGACAGAAACCCCTTGAGTTTCAAGTAGGATACAAGGTCATGCTGAAAGTATCGCCATAGAAAGGGGTGATACGTTTTGGCAAACGGGGAAAGCTGAACCCTCGTTATATAGGACCTTTTAAGATCATTGCTAAAGTAGGAACCGTTGCCTACCGACTTGAACTCCTAAAGTAGTTTAGTAGAGTTCATAGTACGTTTCACGTCTCGAATTTAAAGAAATGCATGTCTGATGAACCTCTTGCTATACCGTTGGACGAGATCCAAGTTAATGACAAACTGCACTTCATCAAGGAACCCGTCGAGGTCATGGACCGTGAGGTCAAACGTGTAAAGCAGAGCCGTATTCCGATTTTCAAGGTACACTGGAACTTTAGGAGAGGTCCTGAATTTACCTAGGATCGTGACGATCAAATGCAAAAGAAGTACCCTCATCTTTTCCTAATTTCTGCGCCCGTGGCAGATGTTACGTTGTATGCCTTGAGGACAAGGATCTTTTAACGGGGAAAGGATGTGACACCCCATAAATTTTTGATCAATACTTTAGCCGTTTCTGTTTGATAATTTGAATTTTTAAAGTTTCGTTTAACTTTTACGTTTAACTAGGAAGTCGTCCCATTATTATTTACGATTCATTGCCGAAAGTGATATGTGCATCCAATCGTTGTAGTCTTTCGTCATTAGACGTGTTTTTACGTTTTTAATTGATATTTAAATTTTCAGTAATTTTCGTGAAGCCGTTATTCATTTTTCGTTACTTGCGTGATCGATTTAATTAATAATGTTTACTTGTGCATGAAAATCTTAGAAATTAAATCAAAGCTTCTACTTTGTCCCTAAAATTGTGGAGACCAAATTGGTCCCCCCTCCTTGGCTTCTTATAACCGAATACACACACACACATACTCTTGGGATACCATTTTTGAATTTTGAATCAAATAAGACACATACTTGCCACCATGTGACTAGTTTTTGTCCACCATAAGCCCCATTGGTAGATCAAATTGGTCCCCTCTTGTTCTTTGTCTCCTAGCCGACGCCTACATCACCCCACACACACTTGGTGTGTCAAAAATCTTGTCCATATATTCATACATGCATATCTCACTCTCTTCTCATTATTTCACACACAAACTTTGAGTTTTCTCTCTTCTTTTTGCTCTCTCTTGTTCGAACCACCCAAGACACACACACAAACTCATAATTTTCTCAATCTTGATCAAAAACCTTTGAAGATATTGTTCGTGGTTAATACTTTTTGTATTCGGGTTAATTATAAACAACGTTTGGGTTGTTTCTAGTCATAAATCATCCTTCTAAACCACTTCTTTTTGTAAGTCTCTTAATCTTTTTAAAACTTGTACTTTTATGATCATCTTAATGCATACATACTAGTTGTACAACTTGTTTCGTAAAAATATAGATTTTGAAACTACGTAAACCTTAAAAGGTTATATGTACTACTCGAAAATAAGTAAAGAAAATATAAGGAAAGTATAGTTTTGTGATCGTGGTTATTTTCGTATAATAAAAATGTTAACTTATGGCTTATTTCGTTCGGCTTATTTAAATAAGCATTTGAGAAGGCTTATTTGATTTTATTTGAGCTTATTGGGCTTATGTTTGGTTCGGCCCAACTAGGGAACAAAAGAAAATGATATTTGTAGCTTATTATGTTTGGCTTATACTAGTTGGCTTATTTTTCTAGCTTATTTTGCAAGGACAAAACAATAAATTTATTCGGCTTAATAAATAAGTCGAATATAGATTATTGGGCTTTTAGCCGCGTCTCACACCAAAATCCCAACACCACGAGCTTATTCTTGAGCTCCTGTGGTTTGGCTTATTTTACATGGGCTTATCGCGAGCTTATTATAGCTTATTGATGAACCGAGGACTTGTTCGATGCTTATTGGGTTAACGGGCTTAATAAATAGGCCCATGTGAGCTTATAAGATTTCAGCCCAACACACAAGCCTAAACCATGACTTAAGGCCCATAGTTAGCTTAATAGGTCTTTGTCTTGGCTTATTGATAGCTTATTATTAAGTCTCGTGTTTAAAACTTAAACATTTTGCTTATCGAACTAAATGGATAAGTTAAACCTATGTTTTTGACTTAACGGGCCAAGGCCCAATACGAATACAATACACCAAGACATAAAACCCACGGTGTAGCTTATTAAATAAGTTCATAAATAGCTTATTTGATATTGCGCGACTTAAATGCTACACGTTTAACTTATTTTGAACGTTAGACGTTCGGATATTGAAATTTGGCTTCTTGGGCCTAAAAGCCCAATAAGGGCACGAATGGTCTTTTGACTAAATATTAAAAGGGATTTGATGATGCATAGTGGTAATTACGAAATATAGATTAAAAGTGATTTAAAATGGTTTATAAATAAATTCTACGAATTTGGAAAACGTGCTAATTTTCGAACGGGTAATGCCAAGATTTTTATAATTTATTTTATCTTAGAAAATACTAAAAACAACGCACGTGATAAATGATATACGGGAATTTAGTAAGGTGCCAATATTTATATATATATTTTATATATATAATATATATTAATATATCTCTTTATATTATAATAATTATATATATATATTATTTATATATATAATATTTTACTTAGGTCATTATATGTGGTAATATTAATATACATATTATTATTACTTGTTTTACTTACGAAAATATTTTCATTACTATACGATCACAAACGTTAATTTTTGAAAATATATTAACAAAAGTGCACTAGTAAAACCTTATGCATTTTCTGTAATATTACACTAACTCTGTATTAAACCAACATTCTTTTCATAGGTTTGTCTTTGCGAACGTCGTTCGTTACGAGTGATTTTATTTCTAGACTATTTCACTACTTCAAATTCTCCATTCAAGATGAGTCATAGCCCCACTTTTACTCGTTTTGAAAATTTGTTTTATAACTTGGGGTGAGAAACATTGTTTGCTTTTAAAACTGGACACAAGTACTATACGTGAGAAATTCCCCGTTTACGTGTTGCCTAAGTAGCGTTTAGACCACTATTGCCTGAATTATCATGAACTGTTAATCACCTTTAACCGACTGGCTGGTTAAGTGAGCGCAAGTGAATAAATGATCATTTAGATAATTATCACTAATCGGGTTAGATAGCACTTACTAGTTCGAGTTTGCCAAGAACTAACGGATATATGTCATGTCGAAACTAGTTAGGTGGTCTTTGGTCGGACACCTGAAGGGCAAGCCTTATATAGCAGTGTACATGCTATCTTTCAGTATTAGCTTCGGTGTCATGAGCTTAGTGCAACGTAAATGCCTCTTTATGTGAAGTTGTATCTCCTATAACTGTCGCATACGTTTTGATAATCTTGTGGTCCACATTAATTATGTTTGAACTAAACCTATGAATTCACCAAGTTTATGTTGACGTTTTAAGCATGTTTTTCTTAGGTGCTTAGCATGGATGTCGTTGCTTGACTTACGTGAAGTCTATTTTCCCGGACCGGTTTACCAGAAATTTATCTATGTCTTTAAATACCGTTGTCAAACTTATTTAAGCTTCCGCATTTTAACTCTTGAATCTTTTAAATTTGATCGATGTAAACTTATTAATATCTTAAATTTATGCAACGGTGTTTATTTTTAAAACATACCCATAGAGGTCGTTCTTTATGCTTTGTACTTGAGATATTCAGTGACGTCACGCCCTCGTACGCTTAATCGGACGGGACCCTATTTGGGGGTGTGACACTATACTCATGTGAATCGAGAATAATCATCAACGATCACAAGAATATACTTCTTTCTGTTGATCGAAGCCACCCTTATTGGACCACATAAATCTATATGAAGCAATTCCAACTTGGAATGAGAACTTGGAACCAATTTAGGTGGATGAGAAGCTTTCTTGCTCTTTCCCCTCTCACATGCAGAACAAAAGTGATATTTGATGTATTTGAACTTCGGAAGACCATCAACCAAGTCATGTTTGGTAAAATCATTTATAGTGCCGAAATTAAGATGTGAGAGTCTGCGGTGCCGTAACCATGACTTTATCGAAGAAGCTTTGGACATAAGACAAACAGGTGAAGAAGCAGCCATATCGGGAATGGAGATAGTGTATAAATTGGATTCACGGTCTCCTGTAAGTATATCATCTCCTTCCAGATAGCGCACGTAACATGTTTTTCAACGAAAGCAACTTCTAAATCATCGTCGCAAAATTGTCCAACACTAAAGAGATCATGTCCTAAGCCTTCAACATAATATACATGACAAATCGTGATGTTGCCTTGTACATAATCGACATGTCCTATGATTGCTGCAAAATGATCGTTCCCAAAGCGGATGGTTCCTATGAATTTCTCAAAGAAATTTTTCAGCAGTGAATGATCACCCGTCATATGCTTAGAACAACCATTATCAAAAATCCACAGAACGATCTGAATAACTTGCAACACATGAAGATACTATACATGGACAAGTGAATAATTTAACTACCCATTTTTTCGCAGAAACTGATGTTTTAATAGTGGATTTACTATTATTAACACATAGAGTCGTTTTAACAGGTAACCAACCAACATTTGGTTGTAATTCTTACCACTTTTGCCACATTTGACTCGTTCGAATTTTGTTCTTCATGTATTCGCTAAGTGAACTATCTCGCACAGACAAGACTCTAGAGACCTTATTTTTGGCACTTAAAGGAGTATCCATAACTATCTTAGCTTTGGACACTACGGGAGTAGTATCTAAGGACTTAGATTGAACGGTCCTAACAGAAAACCTAGTCTTAGAAACTACTAGAGTAATATCTTTAAACGTTGATTTAACTGTTCTAGGAGTAGTAAATAAGGCTCTTCTAACATTCGAATGCACATTCAATTTATATTTTGCAAGACAATTATCATGACATGGAATAAGCACATTCTTAGCACAAGAAACACATAATACATTCTTCGCTATAAGAGCATTTTTGATTTCATCATTAGTTACAAACGTATCTAACCCAACATTCTTAGATGCAACATTTGGTTTTTTATTTGTCCTATCAGAAACTTCTACTGTCTTTGACGAATTCTTAGTGTTTGAAACGACACTATTCTTGATTGATGAATCCCTATTCGATGGTCTTCTTACACTAGAAGTAGCGCTCAGTCCTGTAGAAGATAAAACAATCTTGGCTTTATTTGTATTAGTGACTTGGCTCGTTCTAACTTTGTACATTCCTGGTGCAATAACATTTTCGTTTGTCCCTTTAGCTTGTTATTTGTTAGGTGAAGTCTGTAAAGTGACTGTTTTTGACAAAACATGTTTCTCTTCTATTTTTGGAACAACATTTTTCTTTTGAAAAACTTGTTTTTTTTTATGGTGTGACACAAAGAAGTTTGTTAGAAACATTTGCTTTGTCAAACTTAGTGTTTACAGACTTACCATTTTCAACAGTTTTCAATTTAGCTTTCAACTCAGAGATTTTCAAAAAAAAGATCTTGATTTTGAGCACGCACATCCGCATAAGCATATGTCTTTTGTTTAACATTCTTAAACAATTCATTGACTTCCCCTTGAGTTTGAGCACGTGTCTTTTTGATTGAATCGAAAAGTTTTTGATATTATGTTTTAACATTTTCTCGTTCTTTTATCAAAGATTGAAGTTGAAATTCCAAAGATACGTTCTCACTCCCAAGCTTTTCCATTTTTGATATCCAAGAGGTTTCACAAACGTTTTTCAAAGAAGATTCACATTTTTGTTTTTCTTTTTCATGTTGCAACTTTAATTCAAAATCAAGACTTTGTTTTTGACATCTTTGAACATCGTTTTCAAGAATGTTTATTTGTTTTTGCATGCCCTCTTGGATTTCAATGGAGTCCCTTTGAACTTTCTCAATCTCATCTTTCATATTGTTATCTATACATTCATGACTCAACAATACACAACATTCGATTTCATGCTTAAGATTTGCTTCCAAGAGTTGATCTTTTAAAAGTTCATTTTGTTTTTATGTCTCATAAAGATCACTTTCTGTTGCGTCAAAAACATCTCTCATTTCTTTTATATATCTTAAAAATTGTTTTTGAAAGATTTCCAACTTAAAATGCAAATCTTGAAGAATTGGTTTAAGTTCTCGTTGACAAAAGTCATTCAATCGTATTTCTTCTGGAGAGATATAAAAAATGCTTTCCCATTTAGACTTTGTTTGTAATAATTCAATCAATGTTTGAAAATCATTTTCCATTTGATTCAAATTTACTAGTATTGGGTTTGCACTCGGCATTTGTTTCTTAGTGGGTTGTGTCTCAGAAGAAGAATACGTTGAACTTTCATTTGTAGAATCTTTAAGAGATATAAAAGATGGTGGAAAATATTTTTGTTCAGCAGAAAGTTCTTTTTGTGGAACAAAGTCTTCATAAAGAGCATTTAACTTGTGGTAGTCAATTGTAGACACATTTTGTTTTTTCTCAATAGCAATTGGATCTTTTATGTTTTTCATTTTTATTTGACTCCTGGTAGCATCCTTAAGAATGTCCTTTGTGTCTCTAATATTCATATGAATTTTTGAATCATCCAAGCACGAAGCATCATATAATTTTGGATTTTAAGAAATTGTTTTCTTGAGGGTATAAGGATTCGCATACCCCAACCCTTGTTTCAATTTAGAACCATAAAATGACATAGGTTTTAGTACAAGCATAAACATTCCTTGTAAAGAATTCCTACATTTTAACACCGTGTCCACATTCTTCACTTCGAGATTTAGGATTGTGTCATGGTATTGATCTTCGTTTTCACTCATTTTGCGTTTCAAAATTGATTGAGTCTTTTGAATTTCTACAGTTTGCCTTTTTAGTTCAACAACATTCAAATCTAATTTATCACGTTGTTGTTCTAAATCTCGAATGATGTTTCGATCACGAATAAATTGAGATTGTGACTCTTGTTCAAATCGTTTTGCTTTTTGATCAGCCTCGATATATTTGTTAAAGTAGTTATTAGTATTTTCTTTGGTTATTTCAAAAAACCTGAACCTTTTCCTTATACAACTCAAGCTGTTTGGTCAACATTATGTTTTGTTGTTGAACTTTTTTTAGCAATTATTTGTTGTTTCTCAGCTTCCTTATACGCATTTCTTGCTAATTGCTCTAATTTATATGAGTCTTGACCATTGTTATCGTTTTCAACACTGCCACTATTACCATCTTCATTTGGTTCATCAAATATAATATTGCTATCAATTTGATCATCACCAATTAATTTGTTAATAATTTTAGGTTGGGTCAGATACTTTTGCTCTTGGTAATCTTTAGCAAATAGCGGATTCACATAACATGTAGATGGAGTTTGTACCTCATTGAGAAATCCAGAATCATAGCTTGGCCCAGCATCAGAATCAATATTTGCTAGTTGAATTCTGGACATCAAGCAAATGTTTGCACTTAATTCCTCAATTTCTTCCATCCGTGAAGCATCAGCAAAGAGAAAATCATTTTGTTCATCAGTAAGAATGACTCCTGCTTCATTATGTTTTGCTAGTAGCATTTGTTCCATGAAGTACTTTGAATCCCTGATTCTTGGCTTTAGACAATTACGAGCATAGTGGCCTTTCTCACTGCAGTTGTAGCATTGAACATTTGCAACAGTTCCTGAATACGCAGTTTAAAGAGTTCTCTGAATGTTTCCAGCATCATTCTGAACATTGTTACTCTCAATAACTTCCTCTTGAACATATAAATGTCTTGTATTTCTGCCATCATTACCAGAATTCTTGCTTTGAATATTCACCTTGTCACCTTGAACAATGGCTTAATTTTTGGTGTTGCAGGAGGTACGAAGACGATTATTTGTTGGATTAGAGAAGTTTCGAGTAATGGCACGTGCAAGTAAATCATCACAGATGTGAGGTAGATCATCAGAGTGGTTTTGAATATATCCCTATTGATAATTAACATCATAATAAACACGGTAGGAGGGACTGTGTTACATAGTATGGTGATGAGTTTCTAGATGAGGAACCCGTGTGTGCTACTAATGCAAGAGGATCATGAGATTTCTCTAACTTCTTTGCTCTTGATGCATTTACTAATTTCTTAAATTATTGAAGGTAATCAAACAAATCATCATAAGAATCCTCGGTCAATCTTTTTTGCCAAGACGAACTTAAAGGTACATACTTCACACATTCAGGTTGTAGACAGTTTAGGACCTTTGTGTTAATGGTGACTTTTGGAAATATGATACTGATTTTGTTCTCAACCATCATCATTAATCTATGCCAAAAACGATTGTATTTACTGAGGACGAGTGCTCTCCTGCTTCTCAGCAAAAAATTGATCAAACTCAGTATTGAAAACGTATTTCCCGTCAACCCTTGGTTTTGCACCGGTTCCTATCATTTAAACGTTCACACGTTGCACGTGGCTTTTGCAGTAGTGCAAGCATCCACAGAGTTATATATGTCATTTGGAATAGAGATTATAATCAAGTTCATTGCTTCAATCTCAGCTTCATAGTGTTTCAAATCATCTCCTCTCAAATCCTCTTCTTTTTTAACCTTGGTGCTTCTGTTTCAGACGGAGTGAAGATTCTAAACTTATATGGACCTTCATCAATTTCCTTGTTAAGCCACTTCCTAGTTTCTCTCTTTCGATTAAGGTATCTTCAAAAATGAATTGCCCATAGTATGTAGCTACCTCTCTCAAGCATTGGAGGTCTAGTCTCAGAACCGGCATCAGCAAGAGATTGTTGATGTACATTAGACGTCGACATTTCTTGTGATTCAAAACTTGGATCTTTGTAGATGAAAAAGAGTTCAATTTGTGATCAACCAAAAACTTCAATACTTTTCAAGTAAAACACATGTTTCAAATCCGTTTTCCAAATTCAGTAACACTATTCTCAAACAATACTAAACTCGGTAACACATATCTCGGACAGCACTAAACTTGGTGTCTCTGATCTCAGACAAAACAAAAATGCAAACTCGGACCTTTTCTAGGATAGAACTAAACTCTGTAAACACAAATTCAGAATATTACACTTTTTGAAAAACTTAGTCCAATCAAAAATTAATACAATTATCACGATAAAATCGTAATATGACCAACTTTGATGAAACTCGGTTCTCTATTTGATATTTCCAAAAATGAAACGTACAACTTCAATATAACTAGAATTGATATTTTCCTTACTTTGGAATTCAAAGATGACCACAATTTCGATAAAACCAAAAATGTAAATCACTTTTCAATCCACAAATCAGTTTTTAATTTTGAAAAATATCAATTTGACACAAACTCGATAAAACCGAGTTTGTATCAATAAGCTCGTATTGTTCCGAATTTGATATTTTCTAACGTAAAACTCGATAAAACCGAGAATTACATATCTATTACAACAATTATGCTTATACCGAGAATGAGAGGTAAAGACTAATACACACTTTTCGATAAAACCAAAAAAGTGTGAATCTCAGTAACAATCTTCCGAGAATGATAAAAACAGCCTAAAACATATTTTTCGATAAAACCAAAAACACGTACACTATTACTACTCAGTATAAACTCAGTAGTATATCTGAGAATATGAATACAATAGCAAAACTTCTGAATTTAATCAAACTGTAACTTCCGATATCGTAACAATTCCGAAAATGTTCAACACTTCTGAATTTGCTCAATCTCAACCAAAACAAGCATTTCTAATCCATTCTCGATGTCAAACTGAATAAAATAGTGAAACGTGATGTCGAAAGTACTCGAGAAGCTCAAATAACGTCCAAAATCACCGAAATCTTTTAAAATTGAATCACGTGGAACTCGAACGTGATCTCGATCACACACACAAAAACTCTTATTCTCTAATGGCGTATGATACCATTTGTTAGGTCTTGTTTTATCTTGAATCACATGATTTAGAACGATGTAGAATATAGAGAATCAAGAGAGGGAGGCAAGTTTTCACAATTTCCAAATTTTATAACAAAAGAGAAAAGGGGAGGGAAAAGTTGTTACAAGCCATCATCTACCTAATGATGATTAGGTGGCTATTTATAGGAGAGGATGGAGGCTTTCCTTCCTTCCTTTATTTTCCTAATTTTGCTAATTAGTCCCTAATCTTTGGTAAATATGCTATTTTTCACTTTTAGCATATTAAACCTTATTACAAACTACTTTCTACTAAGTAAAATAAAGACTAAACACTAAAAATAAATAAAACCACTTAAAGTATCATAATCGACACTTTTATGATCCTAACAAGATCAATGGTGTGTCGTCATGAACAACAGGTGTATCAACAATAGGTACAGTAGTCGAAATAGCAATAGGAATCGTGCCAAATAAGATAACCCGAGCAGTGGACGTCCCCACGCTCTCCTCTGAAGAGTCCGAAGAAATCGAAATGACGAAAATGGCCATAACCTACACAAGAAAAAGTTTATATAAATCTCTTTATATCAACCATGCAAGATGCAGGGGAAATACAATGCAAAGTAAAATACATTATGCAAATTATATAACGCGATATGAAATTATCACTTACGTAAAATAATATTATAATTATTAGATACGTAATACGTAAGGGCATAGATAATTCACATAAGGATCACATACTGGTTATAGACCAGACCTAGTTATTCTCCCTGATTCTCTATAACCTTGGCTCTAGATACCAATCTGTCACACCCCCAAATAGGATCCCGTCGGAATAGATAGCCGGGGGCGTGATGTAATATGGATATTACAATTGCAAGGTACAAAGAACGACCTCTAAAGGGTACGTTTTGGAAAATCATACTTGTTACATTAATAAAATAAATAGTCTTACAATCATCTCCAAATAAGTTTCAAAAAGTTGCGAAAGCGTAAATAAAGTTTGATAAATGTTTAACAAGCATGATAAATCAGAAGTCTTGAAAATGGCTGTCACATAGAAAGAAGACCTCAACTAACACCTTGCATAGATATCCAAGCTAAGAACCTGAAAACATTGCTTAAAACGTCAACAAAAGTTGGTGAATTCATGGGTTTAGTTTATATGAATAAGGTGGACCACAAGATTCGAAACGCATGTGACAATTATAACAGATACAATTTCACATGAAAAGCATTTACGTTGCACTAAGCTCATGAAAGCGAGGCTCAATAAGTATGTAGCATATATTCATGCCAAGTAAAGTAAAGCTTGGCCAATAGGTATCCGACCAAAGATAACCTAAACGAAATACAACATGTTACAATCCGTTAGTTCGGTACCTCAAAAACTAGTAAGCGCTACTTACCTGGATAGGGATAATTAGTCCCAATAGATCTATTTATAACACTCGCGCTTACTTAACCAGTACGGTTGGTCAAGAAATTAACGGTTTATGATGAAATGGGCAGTAGTGGTCTAAACACAAAACTTAGGCAACACGTAAACAGGGTAAATCTCACGTAAAGTACTTGTGTTCAGTTTTGAAAAGAAAACAATGTTCTCTCCCCAAATGTTATAAAACGTAAGTAAAATAGTAGAAAAAGTGGGGCTATGAACTCACAATAAATGGTGAAGCAAAGCAGCTAAAACGAATGATCACGCGGTGTTGCACAAGTGTGCTAGGTCTCGACCTAATGATAAACGGTTTGGTTCAGAATTGGTACGAAGTGAAATTATGTAGATGTATAAGAGTTTGGAAAGTAGTTGTACGATTATTACGAAAGAAGTTTTATTAACGTTAGTTGTGTGGTAGTTGTAGTGGTTTTGACTCGATAAAACGTATCACGATAATTAGCATAATACACATAGTAAAATAGAAAAATAACGAAAGTAATTAAGTTTCGGCATTTTACCCGGTAACCCAAAATAGTAACTAAAATATATTTAGTATTAGTGTTTTTCTTGTTTTTAATTTAAGTAGTAGGTAATAGAAGTTTTATATTTATAAAATTTTATAAAATTATATTTTTCGTCTTTTAGTCGAGTATTAAAATAATAATATTTATTATTTCGTCTTTTTGTCGGTGTTAAAGAAAATACTTGAAAAAATATATATATTTAAATGTAATTTAGTTTATTCATCAAATCTAAGTATATATATTATTTATTATTTATAAATAATAGGTTTTCGTCCTTTGATCGAGTTTTACAAAAATTAGTTTTTACAAAATATTTCTAAGTATAAGGTTTTTATGGAAATTCGGCATGACCCGTTTGTATATATCCGTTTTCCAAAATCTTAGACTTTTATCCAAAACACTTTCAAATATATTTTACATTTCACAAAATCGCCAAATCTCTACGTTATATATAAAACTAGTTTTCACGGTCCATACACCATTTAAAGTCTATATATAATCAAAGCGCTTAGAATAAATATAGGTTTTGTAAGTATTTAAGTTACGATATTCATAAGTCTAATTTATAAGTTCAAAATAAGTAATAAGCCCTTATCAAAATAAGCTGAAAGTCCAATGGACCCTTATTGGGCTCTTAGGCCCAATAAGCCTAAACGAATGATTCGAAACATAATATTACTCAAACTAGTCCGACAAGTAAACTAATAAGCAAATAATAAGCCAAAATAAGCCAACTAATAAGCCAAGATAAGTCACCCAATAAGCCAATCTGTGGGCTTTAGGCCACGGTTTGGGCTTAGGCGTTGGGTCGTGGCCCACGAAGGTATATAAGCTCATATGGGCTTATTTATTAAGCCCAATAAGCTTAATCCTTTATAAGCACTCAAATAAGCTATGAAAATAAGTTGGGAAAATTAGACAATACTCAAATAAGCTTAAAGTTCAAACCTTTATGGTTCCTTTTTATGTTCGACGCATATATAAGCCTAAATAAGCTATTCAAGCTTATTTATAAGCTAAAATAAGCCATAAGCTTTTAAAAAACACGTCTTTATAAAAGTACCACCACGACAACACAACTAATATTTCCTTTGTTTCCTTTTATCATTTTCGAACCAAGCATAAACCCTTTTGGGGTTTATGTAAATTTTGAAAGCTTTGATTTTTATAAAACGATTTGTACAATTAGCTTATTCATATAACAAGGATCAAGGAAGTACAAGAAAAGTTTGAAAAAGATGAACTTACAAAGAAGATGGATTAGAAGATGAGCAAAGACTAAAGAACACACCAAACGATGTTCTAAATACCTAAATAACTATACGAATCAACCCCGAATAACCTTTATCTTCAAATGATCTTGATCAAAAATTTAAGTTTGTGTTTCGCCGCGGACGGAAACAAGAAAGAAGAGAGGGATAGATTTTGAGTTTTTGTGTGTTTTCTTGAGAGAGAAATGGTTTGTGGTGAATGAAATGAATCTAGACATTTATCCTTGTTCCACCAAAATAGGATCCTAAGCTTTTCAAAAATATCTAGTACTAGGAGGGAACCAACTAGCAAAATTTAAGGGTGTATGTTGGTGTGAGGGGGGCGGACGAACAAGAAAAGGAAGGGGGGATTTTTGAAATTAATTTTTAGGTTCATGCATTAAGGAATCCTAGGATTTTAGATATTTTATGACAAGATTGATATTTTTAAATTATCGATTACGCAAAACTGAAAAACGTAAAATACTATAAAGAAAATTCTAAAATTTTGAATATCAATCTGAAACGTAAAAACGCGACAACTGTTGAAAGACCACATTAAATGGCAACCCGGGAAACTTCCGTTAATGATTCTCAGATATACACGGGTGAACTCTCCGATTTCAACGTAAAATTACACTCAATCAGAAAAGTCAAACTGAAGCACGAAAAGTCAATGACGAAAATCTAGAAATTTTTACGGGATGTTACAAATATTCTTTTTTGTAAGTTAGTTGTTTAGAGGCGAATTAAGTGAGACATACGATGATGCAATAACCATGCTTGTGTAGATGTTGCTTTTGATATGAGGTTGGATGTTATTTTCGAGAGAGCAATAGAGTATAAGTTCAAGATCCTTTAC
Organism: Tanacetum coccineum; assembly: GCA_026074375.1. Taxonomy (NCBI): domain Eukaryota; kingdom Viridiplantae; phylum Streptophyta; class Magnoliopsida; order Asterales; family Asteraceae; genus Tanacetum; species Tanacetum coccineum. The sequence continues at coordinate 6,596 of BQNB010082296.1, read as the reverse complement.
CACTTGTAGCCAGAACTAACAATTCATACCCATATGCTCGAACACAAGGATATCTACAACAACAACCTTACACATCACAAAGTTTTTCACCAAAACAACCTTTTGCTATACAACAAATCTCATTGGTCAATTATGCTTCAAGCAACAGTGACAACCATGCATCAAGTACTTCAACCGCTCAAGTCAATGCTAGCTTCATATCAGAAGTTGAAGAAAATGATCCAATGGCAGGAGTGACAAAAGCAATGGCAATGTTGACAAATGCTTTCTAACAAATTTACCAATAGTTAAACCATACACATTAAATACTTACCTAGTTATCTTACCAAAATAGCTTCCTTTAACTAGTCATGTTTCACTAGACGTCTATGCTAATGTAATATCTTATAGCTAGTTTTCTAATGCCTAACGTACACACCACTAACAAGAAACAATAGATCAAACTTCACAACTAGGTTTCATGCAATCATAAGCAAACGCAATTAGATTTAGCCTAACATGTTAACAAGAAGAAAAGAAAAGCAACTAATCAAACAATACATAGAGATTATTGAATGATTAAAGATTGAATTACTTAACTTCAAATCAACATGTGAGTATGTAAGTACAAAGGCTATAAAATTCCCTAAAATTCGTATATAATGGTTGCACTAAGACTCTCCTAAGTTCCACACACGAATTATAAAAATAAAGGGGTTATATTTATAGGAATTAACTTGTGATGGCATCACTAGGGTTTTGTGACGTTGTTACCCCGTCAATTTTGACTTAGGGTTTTTCCACCATTAGGATTTCTTGTGACGTCATCACCTTGTAGCCTTGACGCCGTCATGAGCTTTTTGTGACGCCGTCTCCACAACTTGAACCGTTACAGAACTTAACCAAAAATCATCTTTTGGGCCCTTTTGGTGACCACGTCACGATGGTGGTCACAAAGCTAAAAAGTTGTATTTTTGCCTTGTTTCTTCCCTAATCGAGCCCAAGTCACGTGTATTTCATCCAAGTGCTTCCCAAATGCTAATTACACAAAAAAAGGATTTAGTGCAATAATATAGCATATTTGCATGAATTTGAAGGTTAAATGACCCTGAAAAAGTGTATAAAATGACACCTCATCAAATATCCTCACACTTGGGATTTGCTTGTCCTCAAGTAAATGAGCTTTTCTACCTAATAAATAGCAAAGTCGAGGGCATTTAACTTACTATATAAAATTAATTTCTAGTATAACCGGATCATCCTCGTTATAAAAGCATGTAAATTTTATAGTAGCACCTCACATAAGTGTTTGAATTCTCTCTTTCTCTCGGGTGTAATGAATTATTACAATATGGGAAACATGAAAATTAACACTTACTACCTGACATAGCATATAGATTACTATAAGTTTTATAAAGGATCAAACCTCCACCACTTTGGCGTAAGCACCTAGGAATTACTATTAAAGATGTCTTTACAAGGGGTGTAACGTTAGGTGTAAAGTATGAAAAACACGGTAAGGGATAATGGAGGATAGTTTACTAGTGGCAATTTAATCATTCACAAAATCACCTGTATAAGGCGTTGCTAAGCCAAAACTCGACAAAACTCTACATCAAACTTTTTCTTTTGTTTTCTTGACTTAAACATAAGCAAGATGGTAGTCTGTATATTCTAACATATTTTTTTTGCTTTTTTATTTTTTGATTTTATTTTTTTATATGCACTTTTTCCCTGCCATCATAAATCTGATGAAAATGAAATAATAATATACATGACTCAGGATTTATATTAACATCCTTACACTTGAGTTTTTATATAACTCATAAGTTAACACGTTAACTAATGACCCAGAGTTTGAATGCGATCAATAACATAGAAGTACATTAATTACGTGGCGGTAAAATAAATTGACTTATTTGATCCTCTAAATACTTTCTTTTTCTTTTATTTTTCCTTTTTTTACAATTGTTCTTGACTTCCTGTTCCTTCATAAAATAAAACTATCATGAATCCCAATCGTCCCAAAATTGTGTGCATTACCAAATGACTTGACTTAGAAACCATGTAATCAAACAAACAATTAACTAGGGTTAAACAATTTTATTCACAATAATGTACTAAAAAGAGTACATACAAGGAGGGCTAAGGCGATTTAGGTGTAACATTTTAGTGGGGTGTAAAGAATGCTCTTCAATAATAATCTGGAATCCACCAGAAAATCATAAGAACTGTGAAAAAGATAGGCCCAGAGGGGTCTACAATGGGTATCTTGCACTAAAAATAAGTGCTAAGCAAGGGTGTGTGGCAGTTATATGACCAATGAGATCATCATAACTATAACAAACGTAGGCTAAAAACAAGGGTTATCCTAATGCCTCTTATAACTTAGTAAATCCTAATCACACGAATGTGATCTCACAAGCAGTTTCACGATGCATCACTAAAACAAGTTCTAGAATCTAATACACTACTGATACACTCACAAGCATTAAAGATGAATGCTTTTATATTCCTAAGATCTAGGGGCGAATCTCACATTTTTGGGGAGAAAATTTTTGAGTGGTAGGGTTTTGTGCTAGTCATTTAATTCCTATCCATGAGATGATTCTAAAACTACAATTTCACCAATATATGTCATAATTTTTTTAAAATTTGGGTCAAATTTACCGCCCTAAATTATGTTTTGGTATATTACACATCTTTTTATGCACACATAAAATGCAAATGAACAGGTAGTTTCTAAGGCTTTCATTACCCTCCCTACACTTAAATTGAACATTTTCCCCAATGTTCTAAAAGTACCCTAAAAATGAGAAAGGTAAGAATAAATAAAAAGCAAAAAAAACTAGTACTCCCCTGGTTTGCTCAATACGAAGAAGAAACGAGATAGATCGGCTAAATCCTCATCCAAGAATCGTCCAAGTGGAAATCTTAAGAGCTCTCGAACTTTCTCATCCAATATAACCTGAAAATCAAAGACAAAAACAACTATACCCGCATAAAATCGATGGTAAATAATATACAACCCATTATAATTATAATCTAAATCCTAATAAAATAATAAAGATAGAATATTTGTGCTAATGTAATCATGGTTTTCTGCAAAAATCTGGAAATTAAAAATTCAAATTTAACAAAAATAAATTTTCACAAATTCGAAAAAACGCGATTTTTTTTCTTTTTTGTAGGCATAACGCCGTCATGCTTTAATCATGACGCCGTCAGGAAGTCTTGACAGGATATACGTGTTCGTTTTCTGGAAAAGTTTCTGCAAAAAAATCAGTTTAATTATTTCTTGGAAAAATTACTGCATAATCCATGAAAACGGTTAGTACAAACATATGACTCAAACAAACAAATAAACAAACATAAAATGCGAATGAATTCTAAGTTATCTATTTACACGTTTGATGTAGTTCTTATTAACCAAATAATTTCTCCCTACACTTGATTTATGCAAAATACCTTTTTATGTAATTAAGACGAGGTTAAAAAAATAAAGCATGATCACATATCATTCAAACATATAAAAATAAATAATAAGAATGAAAAACACATGACACTCCTAAAATGAATAAAATTAAAAACACTGTTGTCTCTCAAAATACGCTTTTCTTTATTTACGAGTCTTGTAGCTAGACTAAAAGTCACACTCCTTATGTGACTCCATCAATCGTCCTACTACTTCCATGGATAAACTGAAGCGTTCTAATTACTCATTCGTCACGTTTGTATTTTGGGCCTAGTTTCAAACAATCTAAGTAATAGGTTTTCCTCTATCGATAAACATACGCTTCTCCCTTCTCCTCATCTCCCTTGCTTGCTACCCAGAAAGATGGTATATTATCAAATTCCAAGTAATCCCCATCCTTCCATCTATCCATCTTATGAGGCATCTTATAAGTTACATTCTCACCATTTTTCTCAAACAAAACTGCTCCTCTTCATGATCATAAACTAATTTAGATTCTTCCACAAACGGTTTTTCTAATACCATTTTGTCCAAATGTGTATCAATCACACTGCTAACATCTTCTAGGATCATAAAGTCACAATCATAGGTGAAATTCCTATGAAGACACTTAAACCGCTAACTCTTCCTATAAAGTTACAATTCTTCTTAGGGTTGAACGGGTTTTTTCTTGATTCTAATCCCTCATTCCATAATCCAATAATAGTAAAGCCTAGATATATTTAGAGGGGATTCTAAGTCAATGTAAGTTTTAAACGACCACATATCACATATCACACGAGCATTTTCCCATTCCAATGAACTAGGCAAACTCTTACATTGAGAATCACGTTGTTTTAAACGACCAAAGACATCTTTGTACATCAAAGCAGTTTTAAGCATCAAATAAGTAGCACTCTGTCTATTTTGCAATCCAAACCTAATCTATTGGAAAATATTACTTTAAGTTGCCTACAAGTCTCCTCAAACTTTTTAACTTTCTTAGGGGTTGCTATCCAATAAGAGACACTTTCACGCATATTTTCTATTGCAACCTTAATGACATTTAGCCCAATTTTCACAACCAAATTCAGAATATGTGCACTAAACACCGTATGTGAATATGAGAGTCATCGTGTATCAACTTATTTAACTGCAACTTATCTTTAATCTTACCGATTAACGAATCATTTGTTGTGTTGTTATCAAGAGTGATAGTGGAAAATTTTGTATCTATATTCCATTCCATGAGAGCATCCATTAACACGTTTGTAAGAGCCTCACTTGTATGGGGGCAAGGTACATAAAGAAACTTGGATCCAATAAGCAATAACTATTAATGTAATGACTTGTAAAAAAAGTTTAACATTATATAGTATAGAGATATAAAATAAAGATTAATACCTTGAGATTTTACTTCACAGTAACATTCATTATTAATGAAATGACCAATGATAGCCATAAACCCCTTCTTTTGGTTGCTATACGTCCACATATAAGTTGTAATGGCTACCCTACTTTGATTATTCTCAATATCTTTAATAACCTTTTTTTTTTCTCCGTATAGCTTGATAATGTCACTATTTAAAGTGTTGCGAGAGGGAAATTTAAAGAGTGGTTGGATGGTTCTTGTAAAACTCTTAAAGCCTATTTAGATCAACGATTGAAACAGGATACTCATGTAAAATAGCCATTTTAGCAAGTGCATTCCTTCCATCATTTTCATTATACACATAATTAATCAAATCTGACTTCGAGTTACCTGCCAAAATCCATAGACAAATATCTGGTTGTTTCCTAGCTTTACACACTCCAATATGATCTTTCAAGTGTGTCGTACCATTTTTTAGACCACCTCCAAGTATATTTTTGCAATAGTTACACTTTGCCTTTATTTTTCCATATACTGTCATTCACTCAAGGTATTCCTATACTGGACTTCTTTATCTTTTATTTGACCCCTTCTTTTGGTTGCTAGATGTCTACATATAAGTTATAATGGCTACCCTACTTTGATTATTCTCAATATCTTTAATAACCTTATTTTTTGTTCTCCGTATAGCTTGATAATGTCACTATTCAAAGTGTTGCGAGAGGGAAATTTGAAGAGTGGTTGGATGGTTCTTGTAAAACTCTTAAAGCCAGTTAGATCAACGATTGAAACGTGATACTTATGTAAAATAGCCTTTTTAGCAAGTGCATTCCTTCCATCCTTTTCATTATACACATAATTAATCAAATCTGACTTCGAGTTGCCTGCCAAAATCCGTAGACGAATATCTGGTTGTTTCCTAGCTTACACACTCTAATATGATCTTTCAAGTGTGTCGTACCATTTTTTGGATCACCTCCAAGTAACTTTTTGCAATAGTTACACTTTTCCTTTATTTTTCCATTTACTATCATTCACTCAAGGTATTCCCATACTGGACTTCTTTATCTTTTATTTGACGGCTTTTTAACATTAACTATTTCTGTAAAACTTTAACGGACTTCTTTATCTTTTATTTGACGGCTTTTTAACGTTAACTATTTGACGGCTTCCAATAAGCAATAACTATTAATGTAACGACTTGTAAAAAAAGTTTAACATTATATAATGTAGAGATATAAAATAAAGATTAATACCTTGAGATTTTACTTCACAATACCATTCATTATTAATGAAATGACCAGTGATAGCCATAAACCCCTTCTTTTGGTGGCTAGACGTCCACATATAAGTTTTAATGGCAACCCTACTTTGATTATTCTCAATATCTTTAATAACCTTATTTTTTTGTTCTCCGTATAGCTTGATAATGTCACTATTCAAAGTGTTGCGAGAGGGAAATTTGAAGAGTGGTTGGATGGTTCTTGTAAAACTCTTAAAGCCAGTGTGATCAACAATTAAAAGGGGACACTCATGTAGAATAACCATTTTAGCAAGTGCATTCCTTCCATCCTTCTCATTGTACACATAATTTATCAAATCTGACTGCGAGTTGCCTGCCAAAATTCGTTGACGAATATATGGATGTCTCCTAGCTTTACACACTCCCATATGATCTTTTAAGTGTGTGGTACTGGTTGTGGTAAAACAAATTTAATATACGTATAGTATTACTCCCGTAAGAATTCTTTCCAAAATACTTCTCAAACAAGAGAAATATAAGGTAAAAAT
>BQNB010082295.1:4070-29371 GCA_026074375.1 Tanacetum coccineum | reverse complement strand
GATGTGAGGGTTTTGTGAAGTGTAACAGCAAGTTTAATGGTGGTGTAACACTCGTGTAACAGCCGAATTTATTGAAGGAGAATGGACACATGAAGGGGTGAAAGCTATTAAAGTACCCCTGCACATTATAATACCCCCGCACACTCATTATAAGATGTATGTCCGACGGGCTTGGTAATGGGTCAAATGGTATTTTTTATGCAATTCAAAACAGGTCAGGTTAGATGAACCCGAAAGTGCCTAAACCTTGAGAATTATTATAATTAAGTGTCTCATACCAAACTTATTATAGGAGATGTTAAACACTTACACGCAAACTGGATAGAAATTTTTTATTTTGTAATTATGTGTTGCAAGCGCATATGCTGTTGCAATCTGCAACATGAATATACAACTTGTTAATAAGTTATCTGCGATTCTGTACAAAGAAACAAAATAATTTTCTGTTCTGTCGTTTAATCATTAAGATGGTTTTGCGTTTCATCCGGGTCATATAAAAAAATGATCATTTTTTAGAAACTGGTGTAAGGTTTTTTAGCTCCGCATCAGCAATGTAAACATGTCAATGGTTCAAAATTCAGACAAAGTGTATTATGAATGGCCAAACCTCCTAAATTACAGCATTCGATGAATTTTATTAATACTGAAATAATGCAGTCTTCTGTAATGATCTTGTAAATACCAAGTATGTTTTTTTGGATAATAACTTAAGGAGTACTTGTAAAGAACACGCTTTCTGAGTATATGATCAATTAGGGGCTATTTTCACCATTATACTGATGTGGTTTTACGTCAACCCCGACCATTCATATATACCAAGACAAACCCGTTACAAAAAACCTAGGAAAATTCCTTTACCACTGGTCTTTGAGCTTGACTATAAATGTCACCCGAAATCCAATCATGGTGTTCAAAACCTTGTAGTCTAAGATGTACTTCGATCAAGCTTATTCACTGCTTAATTGAGAAACACCACTTTGCTTGAATAACGATTTGGTTAAGGGAAATGTCTCATTTGGAACTTGATCTGATCTCCTTAGTAAAAAAGAGAATCATATCATATTAACAATAGACAACTGAAGATCACCTAATTTTTCTACCAACTATGTTTTTGACGGTTCTCACTTACTTACCTATACAGAGTATTGCAAACAATGTGGCGACCACTAAGTGTAGCTGCAAGCATCGAATGAGGCTCACACTTAGTTAATACATCCATAATTTTTCCCAACTTCGTCCCCCTGTCACATAATTAACATCCATTAAAAAAAAGTTTCAATGATGTTTAGCAATTTTATCAAAAATTGGTCTCAGCAACCTTAGGAAACCAAAACTAACAATTTTTGTCTCATAAGCACCAAACAACTTAGAATTACAGAATAGTATGTCAAAGCTCTTACCAAAAAGATTTTGGTTGAGCAATTCCATCAAACACTATGGATATGATCTATAAAACATATTTAATCTATTATTATAAAAGATAAAACAAACACACCTGATGGGAGGCTCGATAAATCAACCTGAAAGAAAAGAAAAAAAATCCAGTCAGCGATGATAAAACATTAAAAAATCAGCAATAATAGAAACCAAATTGGTTCAACACAATTAAAACTTACCGAAAGTATTAGGTGGAATGCAAGATCATCCATGGTGATTTTGAAACTGCTGGTATGTGTGTGTGTGTGTGTGTTTAATTTTGAGTTCTGTGTTAAAAGAATAGATGTGAGGGTTTTGTGAAGTGTAACAGCAAGTTTAATGGTGGTGTAACACTCGTGTAACAGCCGAATTTATTGAAGGAGAATGGACACATGAAGGGGTGAAAGCTATTAAAGTACCCCTGCACATTATAATACCCTGCACACATTAAATTAAACAACAAAAAATTTAGAGTTACTAAGATTTAGTCCAGCTGTATGGCTCTTTCACTATATTTGATATAGATGGTATGGGCATGCATTCCTTACTGTATGGTTCTTTCACTATATTTGATATACAACAACACTAGTACGTATATTATATATAGTATAGTTCAAATTTAAAAAATTAAATAATTTATGGTAAAAGATGGTATGGGCAATTTAATTATACATGTAAATAGTACTTCTATGACAATTCAATTATACATGTAGATAATACTTTTTATGGCAATTCAAATATATATAGATAATACTTTCTATCTTTTCATAATAATATATCAACTTTTTATCTTTTTATCTTGAAATGTACAATATTATCAAGTAACAAAATCGGCACTTCAATTATAAGTGTATTTCAATTTTACATTTTTTTCTTTTACAATGAGCTATAAATATGTATTTATACTATATAACTTTTAAGTTGAATCATACATAAATTACAATACAAAAACTTGATTAAGTAATGAGTTGGTCAAAGTATTTTCATATTTTTTCATCACGACGAAAATGAAGTGTAAACACCCACCGAGAATGGTGTCAAAAATGTCACACAAATTTAAGAATAATAAATCAAGCTAACGAATACTACACCCATATAAATCCCAACACCCCCCCCACCACATTAACTCTACAACCCATCTACCACCCCAAACAATACAATTATTTTCTTCACTACCCCAACTCACACCCCACCCCCCCCCCTGAAGGATGGGTCCAATATAAGCTCCTATGTTACTCTTCAACGTAACCAGCTTCCTTTTGACATGCCGCGAGGAAAGTAAAATGCGGCTGAGCTAAAGCTCATGTGAACAGTTATATTATAACTACACGGATAGATCAAATACGTTTAATAAGTAGCGAAATGGATATCACCATAACTGTCAGCAAAGATTTCATATATCATAAGAGCTGAACGAAACGAATAGTCAAACAAATCATATCTAAATGCCCTACGAGCTCGAAACAATTGTCTAAAGCATGCCACATGCTTAGACCCTATAATAAATGCATATCATATCATATCAAATTATGCATGGGAGCTGCAGCTCCAGATGTACCCTACAGTATAGTGTGCAATGAGTGAGTGTTGCACCATCACTAAGCTCCTAAGCACCATATCATATCCAAAAACCATACACATATTAGCCTAGATCATTCCATACGCCACCTACAAATCAGATCAAATCATATTGCGGCCCAGTGCATAAAGAGCACCATCACAAAAATGGATGATGCCGTTAGACTGGATACACCGCCACAAAAAAGGGGAATAGTGTCTACGCCATTGGTGCCCACATGTGACGCAGCATAGATACATACACTAGCTAGTTAATAGCCTCGGCATCGGAACAAATGACAGGATCATTTATCATTATCGAAGCACCCACAATATTTTATGCAAAGAAAGGTCATGATCAAACAGTACGGCGAATAAAACTTCATATCCATTGCGTCGGTTGTCAAATGAAGCATATATCAAACGAATTCAAAGAGTTCAGCGAAATTATCAAATAGGATAGCAAACGAATATCGAATCATAGGATGGAGAACATAAATAGGGATTTTATAGGTGCAAATAGATACGGATCAAATGTCATAAGCATTGTTAAAATCTGTACCTTAAAAGCAAATCAACGCGCACCCGAAAACACAACTTACTCCTTTGGTTTATCTACAAGAATTAGAAGACTATTTAAGTATTTATCATTTACTTATACATAACTGACTATTATGATTAGTATCTTTTGTAAACATTCTTACTCTTATTTATATACTCAAAATGTTATACTTACTATTCAATGTGGTAATATTATTATGTAATCATATCCATCTAGATAATTAAACCCGTTATAATGAACTACTGCTGCTTAGTTTTACATACAAAAACGATCATAAATATACATTATCTCGCTTATAAACATGTCTAATAACTAAAGCATTATTTTAAATTGTACTTATTAGTTAGGCCAAAATGACACCTATCAGTGTGTACAACAACAACGAAGAATTCAGCTCCATTTTAGATTCTAAGTTTTTATTGACGCATTTTCAAAAATATACCCAGTTGCTCAAAGATACAATAAGTAGCTTGATATGTGAATTGTGGGATTACTTTTATGGATTTAAAACAGTTGACGTAAATATGATTTATAAAAGAATGACTTCGCTTGTTGATTAATCCTAAAAAAATCATTATAAAATCAAATAAAATCAATGAAAGAAACATTTTTAAGCTAAGCCTACATCTTCTTTCTCACTTGCTATATAGTTTCATATATCATCAGACTTAACTTCATTTTATAAAATTAAAATCCATGTTATGATCTTGACGTTAATAATCATGTATGCATGTGTAGCTCATGGTATTCAGTTACTCATAAAAATAACATGTTTGAAAATCACAAGTTATTAGTTTTTTCATTACTAGTCATGCTTGATTATATTATGGCTTTATAATGATAGATATCTAGATACCATATATTGACATATAAAAAGGTTTCTTAACGTAACAGACTATATCATATTAACATGATTAGTGTATAATTTCATATGTCGAAAAATAAAGGTTTGATATATACCTCTAGGCTGCTACACGAGGTCGAAAGGAAACCGAAACCGAACTCGAAATCAAACCAAACACGAGACTCTAAACCCGAATACGATTCCAACCGCCTGCTAACAAAACCAAAACCTTAATCCCACACGACTTTGAACTGAAACTTAACCGAATACAAACCAAAGCACGAGTCTGGAATGTAAGCAAAACCTCACTTGAACCCACTCTCCGTGAGCACTCTTGAACGCCATATTTATGCAGTGATGTTTTAATTTAGGAGTATAAGATTTTGTTTTTGTGAGCTTCTGCATAGAATGTATGTGAATATGGTATAGGAGCGGATGATAAATGAACTTGTCGACAAAAACAGGATAAGAAGGAGAGTAGTGGACCCATTTTTTAGGTGACTAGTAATTCACACACGTTTTTGCTATATGAATATATATTTTCATTATAGTAGTCGTATTGTAATACTACTTTAAATGTAGAACTGATAAGGACCAAAACTAAGGTTGTTTTACTTTGTACTTATTATAACAACGTGATTATTTCCATCTTTATTATTGTTGATATCTTATAGGTTATGTTTAGGGTATTATAATTCTTCCCCTCTAAAAAAAATTCATCCCGAAATTAAAATCATCTTAAACGGATATAACGTACCAAATTATGAAAATAAAAGTGGATACCGCATCATTTCTTCGTTTTCCCAAGTAGCCTCACTTCCGGAATGATTCTTCCAAAGAACTTAACAAAACGGAAGGTTTTATTTCTGATGTATTGTAAATAACGAGATAACGCGAATTAAATCTGTTGATTCTAATGAATACTAGAAACAATAAATGAGATAACAAATTGAATCTGTTGATTCTAATGATTACCAAAAACAATAAACGAGATAACAAATTGAATTTGTTGATTCCAATGAATACCAGAAACAATCTTCCAACTATCGTTGATTCAACAGAATACCGATAATCAGGCAAACTACAACAACCGTTGATTCAAACGAATACCAATTATTAAGAGAATCTAAGCAAAATAGCTTAGAATATATTAAAGCAAAAGCTTTTATTATCAAAACTAAAAGATATCTCAATACATAGAAAAGACCCAATATTTATAGGAAAACTAAAATCAATCTAAATAAATATTGATTTGACTTTCCTCTTCCTAAAGAAATTTAACAAAACGAAAGGTTTTATTTCTCATGACTCGCTCTTAATGATCTAAAATAGCCTCGGGCTCCTTAACAAAAGTAAATCTTCTCGAATCTGATATAACGGGTACGAAATAACCTGCAACGGATGATAGTTGTAACCTCTCAAAACATATAGATAAAACGCATTTAAATGCGAGCAATTATGGCGGTAATGCCAAACGATACGACACATTGCCAACTCTATCTAAGATTTCGAACGGACCAATGAATCGCGGACTGAATTTCCCTTTTAAACCAAAAACGTCAAACACCCCTACATGGAGATACCTTAAGAAATACATGATCACCGGGTTTAAATTTCAAAAGCTCTTTGATGATGCTCAACATAGCTCTTTGGTCGTGACCGAGCTTCCTTAAGATTCTCTTTAGCAATGGTAACTTTTTCATTCGTCACCTCAACCAATTCTAGCCTTTTATAATAAGCTCTCCAACTTCATTAAGATTGTTCTAAAAATTCCTCAAGACATCCTATGACTCCGATAAGTTCACGTTATGTCATGTAATTATTATCACGTTGGCCAGACGTCATAATAATGACATCACATAAACATGCCTTTATCATTTTCATACTCTATCTCAAGTCATAACAAAAAATAATCTTAACTTATATCTCATGCTACTATCTCTTAATCGCTTACTAATATTACAAACAAATAGTCGTTCTAAACTTTCGGTCATATAAATCTCAAAAGAAACCTCCTTGATACTTTCATGCCAACTATTATTGTAAGCAAACTCAACTAAACAAAAATACTCGTCCCAATTTCCAGTACGATCCAAAATGCAAGATCTGAACATATCTTCTAGAGTCTCAATAGTTCATTTAGTTTGACCCTCAGTCTGAGGGTGAAAAGCAGTACTAAACTTAAGTCTCATTCCCCAAGCATTATACAAACCTTTCCAAAATCGTGAAGTGAAACACGGATCCCTATCAGTCATAATTGATGTAGGCGAACCATGGAACTAAATAATCTCTTGCTGAAAGATATCTGCCAACTTGCAACTGAGTACCCTTGTTGAATAGGAAAAAAGTAAGCTGACTTAGTTAACCGATCAACCACAACCCAAATTGCATCATTCTTCTTAAAGGTGAGAGGCAACCCCGTTACATAGTCCATGGAAATTTTCTCCTACTTCCAGGTCAGAATATCTAAAGGCTGAAGAAGACCACTTGCACATTGATGTTCAATTTTAACTTGTTGACACCTTAAGCACTTTGCCAAAAATCTAGCCACATTATGTTTCATACCCTTCCACCAGAAATTCTGCTTCAAGTCTCTTTACATCTTGGTAGATCTAGGATGAATCGAGAAGGGAGAATTGTATGTCTCTGTCAAAATAGCTTCTCAAAGAGAGGAATCATTAGGAACACATAATCTATTACCGTACCATATCACACCATGATCGTCCACCCAGAATTCTGCCTGCTTACACTCTTTCAAATTTTCCAACACATACCATAATTCACTATCTTCCCCCTGAGCTTCCTTGATCCGCAATATAAGGTTAGATTCAATCTTAAGGCTAGCTATATAACCTTCAGCATTACGAACAACTAATTTGACTTCCAGGACCTCCAAATCTTTGATAATCTTAGGTTGAACTTTGAGACAAGCCATAATTCTAGAATTCTTTCTACTAAGTGTGTCCGCTACCACATTAGCCTTCCCAGGATGATACTGGATATTTGCATCATAATCTTTTAGAAGTTCCAACCAACGCCGTTGCCTCATATTTAACTCCTTTTGAGTAAAAATATATTTGAGGCTTTTGTGATCGGTGAAGATGTCACAAGTTTCCCCATACAAATAATGCCTCTAAATCTTAAGAGCAAAAATGACTGCTGCCAACTCTAAGTCATGTGTTGGATAATTCACCTCATATGGTTTCAGTTGCCTCGATGCATAAGCGATAACCTTCCCATGTTGTATAAGAACGCAGCCAAGACCATTCTTCGACGCATCACTATAAATTTGGTATCCACCTGTTCCAAAAGGAAGAGTAAGTACGGGAGAAGAAACTAATCTCCTTTTCAGCTTTTTAAAACTCTTCTCTCGTTCTTTATTCTAGACAAACTTCTCTCCTTTTCGCATAAGTTTCGTCAAAGGTAAATTAAGAAGTGAAAACCCTTCCACAAATCTTCTATAATACCCCGCAAGCCCCAAAATGCTTCTAACTTCGGTCACTATCGTCGGTCTCGTCCATTTAGTGATAGCCTCAACCTTAGTAGGATCCACAGTAATACCATCGGCTAATACAATGTGACCTAACAATGCTACTTGCCCCAACCAAAAGTCACACTTCGAGAATTTTGCATAAAGCTTCTTCTGACGCAAGATTTCCAACACAATACGAAGATGATCCTTATGCTCCTCCCTGGTCTTTGAATACACCAAGATGTCATCAATGAACACTATGACAAATCTGTCCAAGTACTAATGAAAGACACGATTCATCAAGTCTATAATAACAGCTGGAGCATTAGTCAATCCAAAAGGCATCACAAGAAACTCATAATAACCATAACGAGTACGAAAGGCTATTTTAGAAACGTCTTACTCTTTTACACGTAGCTGATGATAATACGGCCTCAGATTAATCTTTGAAAAAAAACTTTGCACCCTGAAGTTGATTAAACAAATCATCGATTCGCGGTAGTGGATACATATTTCTAACTGTAATACGATTCAGCTCCTTATAATCGATACACAACCTCATGCGACCATCCTTCTTTAAAAATAAAACTGGCACGCCCCACGAAGATACACTCGGTCGAATAAAACCACGTTCTAGAAGCTCTTGAAGTTGATCTTTTAGCTCTTTCAATTCAACTGGCGCCATTCTGTACGAAGCTTTAGAAATTGGTTGAGAACCAGGGATTAACTCAATAGTGAAGTCAACTTCGCGTTCAAGTGGTAATCCCAGCAATTCATTAGGAAATACATCTAGAAAATTTTGAAATACTGGATACTCTTAAGGCGAGGTCTATCCAATGAAGTGTCTTTAATTGATGCTAAGAAACCTTCACAACCGTGAGAAATTAACGTTCGAGCTTTAAGAGCAGAGATAATTTTAATGGGCTTACCAAGTCGGGAATCATGGTAAATAAATTCAAGATTGTTCAAA
Source organism: Tanacetum coccineum (assembly GCA_026074375.1). Classification (NCBI taxonomy): domain Eukaryota; kingdom Viridiplantae; phylum Streptophyta; class Magnoliopsida; order Asterales; family Asteraceae; genus Tanacetum; species Tanacetum coccineum. Next base: position 20,550 of record BQNB010082295.1, on the reverse strand, counting down.
TCGCCAAAGATAACACGTTTCGTATGATAGTCGATAGTAGTTCGATGCTAAGTCAATCAATCCATACCAAGAATAATATCGAAATCACTCATTTCCAAAAAGGAGCAAATTAGCGAAACAAAATATTATCATCGACACGTAACGGACAATGCATAAACTCAAGAATAATAAGCACAATATTTCCCATAGGCGTAGAAATAGATAAGGCGTGATCTCATAGTGTAGACGGAACTTAAGATGTTTAGCAATTGTAAGAGGAACCACATAATATGTCAAACCAGTACCAAACAAAACAAACGCATAACGATAGTACATATAAGAGCTCCCAGAACAGACGAAAGATTTTCCAAAACGGATGAAGAGGCATCTAAACGATTGAAAAATGAATCAACAAAGACAATACAGAGATTAAGATCGAAATTCAAAAGGACGTGACGAAGCCTAAATGTCTACCTCATCCTCATAGGCCATAACCTAAGTTCTACAGGGCGAACCTGGCTCTGATACCAAAATTGTAACACCCCACCCGAGAATGGGTTAAATGTCACACTTATGGAATAAATAAACGCAGTCGGAAGACTTACTAATACAATGGTTTGGCAAAATCTCCAAATAAACATTAAATCTGAAATCCCTTAGCTAAACAAATTCTAGTATAGGTCTGGTATGCTAGTTCCTCAAGATGGTCCAATATGAGCTCCTATGCACTCTTCACTCGTAACCCTGCCGCAGAGAAAAGAAATGAGGCTGAGCTAAAGCTCAGTGAACAGATATATATAAACAAACGGATAGATCAAATACGTAAAGTAAACAAAATGGAATCACCATAACCTGGTAGCAAAGATTTCATATATCATAAGAGCTGAACGAAACGAATAGTCAAACAAATCATATCGAAATGCCTCACGAGCTCGAAACAATTGTCTAAAGCATGTCACATGCTTAGACCCTACAATAAATGCATATCATATCATATTAAATTGTACATGGGAGTTGCAGCTCCAGATGTACCCTACAAAGTGTGCAATGGGGTGTTGGCACCACACTAATCCAAGCACCAAATCATATCCAAAACCTACACATATTAACCTAGGATGCATCCATACGCCCCTACAAATCAAATCAAATCATATATAGCCAAGTGCATAAAGAGCACACACAAAAATGGGGACGCTGTAGATTGATCACACTGCCACAGATAGGGTCACGCCGTTGGTGCCACAATGACGCGGCCATGGTACCTCCATGGCTAGTTAGTAGCTCGGGCATCGGAACAAATGAAAGGGCTCATATAACATATCAAAGCAAATATAATATATTCAAAGAAGGTCATGATCAAACATACGAATAAACTCATATCATGGCAGTGTCAAATGAAGCATATATCAAACGAATTCAAAGAGTTCAGCGAAGTTATCAAATAGGATAGCAAATGAATATCGAATCATAGGATGGGGAACATAAATAGGGATTTCATAGGTGCAAATAGATACAGATTAAATGTCATAAGCATTGTTAAAAGAAAAGATAGAATATATGTACCTTAAAAGCAAATCAACGCGCACCCGAAAACACAACTTACTCTTTTGGTTTATCTACAAGAATTAGGAGACTATTTAAGTATTTATCATTTACTTATACATAACTGACTACTATGATTAGTATCTTTTGTTAACATTCTTACTCTTATTTATATACTCAAAATGTTATACTTACTATTCAATGTGGTAATATTATTATGTAATCATATCCATCTAGATAAATTAAACCCGGTATATTGAACTACTGCTGCTTAGGTTTTACTTTACAAAAACGATCATTAAATATACACTTATCTCGCTTATAAACACATGTCTATACTAACTAACAGCATTATTTTAATTGTATTAATAGTTAGGGCCAAAATGACACCTATCAGTGTGTACAACAACAACGAAGAATTCAGCTCCATTTTAGATTCTAAGTTTTTATTGACGCATTTTCAAAAATATACCCAGTTGCTCAAAGATACAATAAGTAGCTTGATATGTGAATTGTGGGATTACTTTTATGGATTTAAAATAGTTGACGTAAATATGATTTATAAAAGAATGACTTCGCTTGTTGATTAATCCTAAAAAAATCATTATAAAATCAAATAAAATCAATGAAAGAAACATTTTTAAGCTAAGCCTACATCTTCTTTCTCACTTGCTATATAGTTTCATATATCATCAGACTTAACTTCATTTTATAAAACTAAAATCCATGTTATGATCTTGACGTTTGACAAATTCATGAAAACTATGATCCAGTGGTCTTGGTGAGTCAAACCACATGATAGCCATTTTAGTGAAAACTATGATCAGGTGCAACAACGTTAATAATCATGTATGCATGTGTAGCTCATGGTATTCAGTTACTCATAAAAATAACATGTTTGAAAATCACAAGTTATTAGTTTTTTCAATACTAGTCATGCTTGATTATATTATGGCTTTATAATGATAGATATCTAGATACCATATATTGACATATAAAAAGGTTTCTTAACGTAACAGACTATATCATATTAACATGATTAGTGTATAATTTCATATGTCGAAAAACAAAGGTTTGAAATATACCTCTAGGCTGCTACACGAGGTCAAAAGGAAACTGAAACCAAACTCAAAATCAAACCAAACACGAGACTCTAAACCCGAATACGATTCCAACCGCCTGCTAACAAAACCAAAACCTTAATCCCACACGACCTCGAACCGAAACTTAACCGAATACAAACCAAAGCACGAGTCTGGAATGTAAGCAAAACCTCACTTGAACCCACTCTCCGTGAGCACTCTTGAACGCCATATTTATGCAGTGATGTTTTGATTTAGGAGTATAAGATTTTGTTTTTGTGAGCTTCTGCATAGAATGTATGTGAATATGGTATAGGAGCGGATGATAAACGAACTTGTCGACAAAAACGGGATAAGAAGGAGAGTAGTGGACCCAGTTTTTAGGTGACTAGTAATTCACACACGTTTTTGCTATATGAATATATATTTTCATTATAGTAGTCATATTGTAATACTACTTTAAACGTAGAACTGATAAGGACCAAAACTAAGGTTGTTTTACTTTGTACTTATTATAACAACGTGATTATTTCTATCTTTATTATTGTTGATATCTTATAGGTTTTGTTTAGGGTATTATATGAAGTCAGTAATGAAAGCGAGTAATTTCAACATGAAGAAAATGAAATCAGTAATGAAAGCAACTACGTCTCACGCAACAAGTCAGAATTTGAAACAGACACGGTAAGTACATAAATAATTTTAGTACCTATTATATTTTATAGGTTAGTATTAAAAATTACAAAGCATTAAAACATGTTAAAAATTCGTTTTCAGGTGTTTAATTCTCGTCAAGATTTAATAGACTGGGTGAAAGAAACCGGACTTTCAATTGGTTACGTTATTGTGATTAAAAGATCTAAAGCTAATGAACATGTCTCTTTTCATTGTGTATTGGTGGTAAATACACGAGTAAAAAAACCTCAACTAGAAATACTGGAACAAAAAAATGTGATTGTCCTTTTGGTTTGGAAGGGAAATATTTGTATGATGATTGTTGGACATTAAGTGTCATATGTGACACACATAATCATGAACCAGCATTATATCTAGAAGGTCACGCATATGCACGACGATTGTCTGAAAATGAGTCTCAGTTAGTGAATGATTTGTTAGAAAAAAAAGTGAAACCACGAAACATCTTATTACTTTGAAAAAACAAAATCCTCAAAATATGTCTACTTTAAAAACGATATACAATGCAAGCCAAAAATTTCGTCGAGGAAAAAAAGCTGGAAAAACACCAATGCAAGAGCTCATGTCTTTTTTACATCAAAAAGGCTATATTTGTTATACCAGACCTCATAAATCATCAAACAAGCTAGAATATTTATTTTTTACGCATCCAACATCACTGAAAATATGGCGTGCATTTCCAGACATGTTGTTGATGGACGCGACATACAATACAGTCAGGTACCCGATGCCTCTTCTAGAGATAGTTAGTGTAACTCCAACTAATCAGACCTTTTGTATAGCATTTGTGTTCATGCACAAGGAAAAAGAGGTAAACTACGATTGGGCAATGAGGTGTCTCAGATCTGTAATGGACGGATATATGCTTCCGCGTGTTATTATTATAGATAGAGAGTTGGCTCTCATGAAAGCATACGACACTGCATTTCCAAATGCTAAAGGGTTACTTTGTAGATGGCACATTAATAGAAGTGTTATGCGAAAATGCAAAAAAAAATGATAAAGCATAATAGAACATGGTATTATTTTAGTATAGCTTGGAATACACTAGTTAATTCTCACAGCGAGGAAGTGTATCAGCTCAATCTGGAACAACTTCAAGAAATTGTATTCGACTTTCCAGGTATTATTTATATGTTACATAATCAAGTAAAGTTTTTATACGTTTTTTTATTATCATGATATTAAAGCGACGTTCGTTACGTATTTCATGTGTTATGATTTATTTGAATAAATATTGGTTAACACAATATAAGGAAAGGTTTGTAGCCGCTTGGACTGATAAATTTCCTCATTTTGGCAATCAAACAACAAATAGAGTGGAAAGTCAACATGCCAAGTTAAAATTATACTTGGATTCAGCACAATCAGATTTGCTGACAGCAGTGTCATATATTCATGAAGTTGTCAATTCACAAGAGACAACTATTCATTCAAGTCTTGAGCATAGCAAAATTGTCATTCGACATCGATACAACATACCATTCTTCACAAATTTGAATAAGCACATTTCACTTCACGCACTTGATATACTCTTCGAAGAGTATACACGTTGTGTAGATGGGTTAGGTTCTGAAATTTGTGAATGTCAATTACGTACAAGTTATGGGCTACCATGTTCACATGAACAACTAGTTTATATGAATAAAGGTTATCCCATACCACTTGAAGCGATTGACAGATTTTGGAGGAAGCTTAATTTATCACCATGCGCATCTCCAGGAGATGATGATTTAGGTTGTCAAGTTAAAGTCGAGGTTGAGAATTTTAATACAGAGTTCAAAAAGCAATCAAGAGCTGGTAAGAAAAGTTTACTAAGAAAGATGAGAGAGATAAAGACGCCATCAGAAACTTCACTTAATGAGCCTGCTACTTAGAAAGCTACTGTTGGTCGTAGCTCCTTTAAAAGAGCCCCAGCTGACCAACCTTCACAGACGCAAGAACCAGCAGGATATAATTTTTCATCCATGCCAAGTTTTGTTGGAAAAGATAATTTCATGAACCAAAAACAAGGAAGGCATGCATATATCGACCAATTTCCGAATATGTTACATCCTTACATCGAAGAGGTTCGAGATGTAAGAGCCGATGGAAATTGTGGATTTAGGGCGGTAGCTGTCGGCCTCAAGCTTCATGAAAATGAATGGCCCACAATTCGATATGATTTAATGGAAGAGTTACGCATCTACCACGACCAATATGTTGTCATGTTCTGCGCTAAAGAATGCGATGATGTTAAAAGCGCTTGAATTTCTTCGAAAATGGATTTGCACCAATCGAAAAATGGATGAACATGCCGGAGATAGGTTTCTTGATTGCTTCACGATACAATGTCATTTTCCACAATATAACCACTCTAGGTAGTATGACGTATGTGCCGCTTCGTTCGATTCTGCCACCGTGGTATGATCATAAATTTATTACACTTGGGTATGTTAATAACAGTCATTATGTCAATGTGTTGTTGCAAGGAGGCTACCCGATGCCTACTATTGCATCTCAATGGTTTCGTTACAGGTCTGAATGTGCAGTCGCATGGATTACTCCGTACTTAGAGCGGATAAACTATTACAATCAACTATTTCGCTGAAATTGGTCAAATTATAATGTTTAAGAGTTAGTACTGGGATGCTTTAAGATGTGATATGTATCTTTTAAATTTATTTGTATCATTTATCTTCTATTGTTATATTTCCATTTGGTTTAATAAATGGTTTTCCTCAAACTTGGTTTTTGGTTCGGTTCGATTTTTGTCGGTTCGAGTTAAAACCAAGAAAACCATGCCTAAACTATCTATTCGGTTCGGTTTTTGTCTGTTCGGTTTTTCGAACCTATGTAAACTTGAAGTGTAAAATAAGCGATATCGAAAAAAACAAAAAAGAGCAAAATAAATATCCAAGATAAAGTAAACTAATCTTGAAAATATTATTAATTCGCATAAAGTTTGTAGCATGCAATAGAATTTTTAGAATAAAAGTAAAATGCTAAAAAACTTGAGATAAATGATTAAATTAATAGTTTAATGCATAGATATATTACGACAATAGTCGTTCACAATAGAAAATAAAGAATAAAAAATAGACATGACAAGTTGTGATATGAGAGGTTGATTGAGTGTCAATGATTTTTTAACGCTTAGGATATATGTACCCCTAAAATACAATTTGGATTTTTCCGGGTTTTTGGGCGGTTTTTTTTTTTTTTTTTTTGTATTTTAAATTTTGTATTTGTTATAAAACTGTTACACGGAAAAAACGGAACGAAAAATATAAATATAACATTCAAAAGTATGAAACTGTCCAAAAATTACGAAACAGAAACTTGATCAAAAAAAACTGCGTTGCACTGTAAAAAAGGGGTACAAAAGGAATCTTTTGTACCTTTTGACACTATTAAGTGGGCCGGGGGTACCAATAGGGGTACCTTTTTTTAACATCTAAATAATTGTTGATGGGACCCGTGTGTATAGCAGGACCCTCGTTGTTAATCCAATTTATTGTAATCTTATTTTAGACAAAATAAAATAGCCATAATGTAGTTTAGTTAAAATACAACATAGACAAAAAAATAAGCATATAATACTTTTATTTTCTGTTTGCTTAATATTTTTTTAACTCTTCTTATTTGTTCATGTAAATTATATAACTTATCTACTAGCTCTTTTAAACTATTTCGTATACTGTGAACCATATTAGAAATCGGTTCCAAGATCCCGTCCAATTTTCAACGAGTTGCAAATATGTTTGTATGGTAAATGCATTATAATTTAATGATTAAATATTTAAGAATCGATAGTGCATTTTGATATAAATATATTTTGTTAAGGCCATTTTTCCAAATTTCCCCTTGGGCATCAAAATTTCGAGCCCAGACCATCATAAATAGAGTGAAATTGTGTACAGTGAGAAACCCGTAAACCCATGTAATCATTGTTTTACAAAGTAATAGTCAAATTGTTTACTTTCGGTTTCTTTATAAGATATATTGATGTCTGTGATTAGTCGTTATTGTTATCGCTAAAAAAATTTCGGCCCCCCTAAACTCAAAATCCTGGCTTCGCCTCTGTTTGAAATGACCCAACTTATTATATGTTTGGAACCATGTCTTGAACCGGTTAGGTCTAAATCAATTAGCCTCTTTATGTTGCATAAAGTCACAGTTGACTTTACATGTAGAATAAAGATCGTGTCTACCATTGACCCAACTTTATGAGGGTAAAAATAAACTTTGCAAATGACAATGCGAAATATCTATCAGCAACAAACTTTACAGCTCTACCAAGATATAACAACAACAACTATAAAGGTCAAGCCCCATCAAGGACGTTTTTTGAAGAAAATTTTGATGGGCAAAATGACATAAAAATGTATAAAACCTCGGTCACACTTTGCTTTGTTTGCTATACGAACTATTTCTTATAGGCATAAATCCCAGTCCCGCATGGTAACCGTCCGTAATAAAAAAGAAGTATAAGACCGTATATGAGTTCACATGTTCCCTTATCCGTTCCAGTTATATAGCAACCCTACAATGGTAGACTATCACAACACTTTCCATATAAAGAAGCTACATAATCCATACCCATATCATCTATCAGGATACGCAAATCACGCAACAGAAATACCAAATTTACCAAATCCATTTATCAAGAAAATTCTAATATATGGTAATTTCAACAACAGATGCTCCAAGTTGCTCAACATGATGAGTATACCACCAGTAACATGTAATATCAAACTTTAGAAGAAAAAGAAAAATACAAAGTTTTGTCTAGAATATACTTCTGAAGTTACTTTTACAACTTCACTGCAAAAACCTGCTACCAGAATACAACCCGACATGCAGGATCCATAGACGAATAAGAAATCCCCTCGAGCATATTCACAGAGCTTTTTTTTTTTTTTTTTTTGTATGGAGAAACAATCTGCAAATAACAAACAAAAAAAGAGATCTAAAGTGTGTTTTCCATAATAAAGCACCAAGCTTTAAAGTCATTACACAATAAATCTACATATAACGGTCAAAGTTACTGAACTGACCCGAGACCAAACTGATATAAACCTAAACTTATATCAAGTTTATCAAGGTGAAATCAATATAGACTAACATAAAGGGACATATAGATACACATCCCACATGATACCAAATTCATATCATATTAAAGCGACACACTACGTTGCAGACTTGCGGCTTTAAGGGACAAGGGTAAACATATATCAGATGGTGTATATCGAAATAGAACGTGCAAGTGTGCATCACTTAGTTGCCAGTCTCCAGCTACTATTTTTTTGCATGTGGGGGTGTTCAGGTTGTATAAAATACTGTTTGGATGGACTTGTAACAGTCATAATCAGATATGCGAGTGTGTAAAGGTTTGGTGATTTCTGATCATTTGAGAAATGATAGGTGAACTAATAAAAAAGGACTTGACGTCATATGAACAGACGTAACGTTGCAGACTTGCAGATTTAAGGGACAAGGGTAAACATATATCAGATGGTGTATATCGAAATAGAACGTGCAAGTGTGCATCACTTAGTTGCCAGTCTCCAGCTACTATTTTTTTGCATGTGGGGGGGGTGATCTAGGTGTATAAAATACTCGTTTGGATGACTGGGTTTTAAAAAACCAAAAGTCATAATCAGATATGCTAGTGCGTAAAGGTTTTGGTGATTCTGATCATTTGAGAAATGGAAGGTGAACAATAAAAAAGGATTTGACGTCATATGAACCGAAAACGTAAGCGTTGCAGACTTGCAGCTTTAAGGGACAAGGGTAAATACACTATAGCATCAGATTGATGTAATATCGAAAACTAGAACTGCAAGTGTTGCAACACTTAGTTGCCATTCTCCAGCACTATTATTTTGCATGTGGGGGATGTACAGTTGTATAAAATACTGTTTTGAGGATGGACTTGTAACAGTCTTATTCAGATATGCGAGTGTGTAAAAGGTTTGGTGATTTCTGATCATTTGAGAAATGATAGGTGAACTAATAAAAAAGGACTTGACGTCATATGAACAGACGTAAAAGACTCTTAAATTAGGTTAAGAGGTAAATATATAACCTTAATTCGCCCTTAGCTGCTATGAAATTGATTATCTAAAACTGAGAAACTGAGAATCTAACATTAATAAATTAGAAGCAGATATAATCATTTACAAAACACAAACCCGCACATTCCCTTAAATATCTAATTGCCTCAATTTATCAACCATGCGTGTATCATGATTACGAAAATTTAGCAATGAACTCACTATAGCAGTATAGCCTACATATAGTAACAAATAGATGCACGTCCCACGTAATGCCAAAATCATATTTCATCATATCACAAATCACACAGGATTTGCGACTCTAAGCAAACAAAAAGTAAATGGAGTCTGGAGTGTATAGCACGTGCAACACTTAATAGCAAGTCAGCAACTAGCATTTTCTTGCATGGTACGAGGTGTTGGATGTGTGTGTGAGTGTCCGGCAAATTCTGATCATTTCACAAACTGGTAGAGAAATTGACCAATAAAGACATTTTTAGTGGAAAAAGGGATAAACGTTTTATGAATACAAGTAAACAACTCTCAGTTAGGTTAGAAGACAGGGCACATACGTAAACTTGTGTACCCTAATTGTCGCAATCTCACATATGGTAAACAGAGATAATTAATTACAAAATGCAAATAAAAACAGCTCTGTAATATCTTTCAACCTCAAATGATCAAGGACGCATGTCCAAGTATAGGTAAAATGATGCGAATAGACGTAAAAGACTCTTAAATTAGGTTAAGAAGTAATATGAAACTTTAGTTTTCCATTAGCTGCTATGAAATTGATTATCAAAATCTGAGATACTGAGAATCTAACATTAATAAATGATTAGCAGATAATCATATACAGAACACAAATCCGAACACCCCCTTGATATCTTAAAGCCTCCAAATTTTCAACCATGTGTGTACAAGTAATTGTGATATCAAAGCTTTTAACATTAATCCCAGCCTACATATAGAAACACATAGATATCCCACGTGATGCCAAAATCATATATTATCATATTACAGATCAGACAGAAGGCTCGCGACTCTAAGCAAATACAAATTTAATGGAGTGTATAGCACGTGCAACAATTAATAGCAAGTCCGCAACTAACATTTACTTGCATGCTAGGGGGTGTTGGAGGGGTGTGTGAGTGTTGGGCACTTTCTAATCAGTTATAGAGATAAACAAATTGACCAACAAAGACATTTTTAGTGAAAAAAAGAAGCCTTTTACTGATACAAGTGAAAAACTCTCATTTAGGTTAGAAGAGAAGGCACATACGTAACTTTATTTACCCTAACTGTCACAATCTCGTATATGGTAAACGAAGATAAGGAGAATCTAACATTGATAAACGATTAGCAGGTAATTAATTACAGAACGCAATTTCAAGCACCTCCTTAATATCTTTCAACCTCAAATGATCAACCACGCATGTGCAAGTATACGTAACTTTGTTTACCCTAATTAGCACAATCTCGCATATGGTCAACGGAGATAAGGAGATTTTAACATTAATAAATGATTAGCAGATAACTAATTATAGAACGCAAATTTAAACACCTCCTTAATATCTTTCAAGCTCAAATGATTAATGACGCACGTGCAAGCATAATTTCGATAATTTAACATTAAATTCACTAGAACGTTGTACTCAAACACTATATTGTATCAATTTAACAAATATTGTAGTAACACTCCATCTATTATGTATGCATAAGTACACTTGTTGATAGTCAATGCACAAAAACAATTGCAAGCTTATACTCAAACACTATATTGTATCAATTTAACAAATATACCAAGTAATAATAGCATGAATATAAGAGCAACCGAACCTTCAATCATGAAACCAACCCTTCCTGAAACTTCTTCAACATGTCACAATTAGGCATCGGAGGCTGAATACCCCAATTAAACCGTTGTCTCTCCATCCGACAATTATGAGATAAAATCGAAAAAAACTCATCCTCAATCCTTCCTTCAAGCTGCACCCTTTCATCACTATTCAGCGGATAAGTTTGCTCAAAGTTTCTTGATTTCACAAAAAAAGGAACCCCTTTTTGCGTAAGCAACCTATGCTCATAACTATAAGTCCTAGAAAGCGAATAAACCGGATCATTCGACGATGAGAAAAAACTCAAATACAGAATCAAAAGCACCGGTAACAACTGAAGTAACGCCCTCATGTTAAACCCGTCACCCCCATTATTAGTATTACCCGTTTGTGTTTGTGTCCGTGTCCTCGTCCCATTACCAAAATTAAACCCGCTAAACTGCGTAGTCGCCCTCGGATTCATCCCACCGAAAAAGAAGTTCCTAAAAACCTCCTCAGCATCAACATCACCCTCATAAAAAAACCCGTTCTGATTACCCCTACGCCTAGCAGGTGGCATATAACTCATCGGCTCCTCCGATCCCATAACATTATACTTTTTCCTACTCTCTGCATCACTCAAACACTTAAACGCTTTCGACACTTTCTTAAACGCCTCCTCAGACCCCGGCGCCTTATTCTTATCAGGATGAACCTTCAACGACAACTTCCGATACGCTTTCCTAATATCCTCAACGCCACAATCTTTACTCACACCTAAAATATCATAATAATCTCTCTTCCTCCTAATCTCCCACACAATCTTCATCTGTTCATTAGTCCCTAAACTAGACCCATTTCCCAAACCATTAACCCGACCCGACCCATTACCCGAAACCTTACTCCGGCCACCGGAACCCTCTCCGGCAGCATTTTCCGGCGAGTTTGAAAAACCATTTTTTTCATCAAGATTTTTCAACAGATCATCAATTTGCAATAAAGGGTCTAATCTTTTGGCCTTTGTTATAAATTTCAAAGCTTTAACACGATCACCTAACCCTAATGCATCTTTACCAATTTGCAAACATTTTAAAGCTTCATCTTTATTACCATCCATGATCAAATTAGCGAAATTGAGCCAAAAGGGTGTCTGAATTTGTGATTTTCAGATCGAATTATGGTGATTTGAAAGATAATCTTGAAGTGAAGTGATACCTTGAAACCCTAATTTTAATGGATGAAAATTGGGGAAAATTGTTGGAGAGTGAAATTGAGGTGATTTTGGAAGTGGGTTTGTGTTTGATTGGATTATGGTTGGTTAATTTGATGTAATTGGGTTTGTGATTGAAGAATTGTTCCTAAGATGGTTTAGGAACTCATATTGGGGGAAAAGTTAGGTGTTAGAGAGTTGTAGAATAGATTTTTCAGCAATACAGTTTGGCACGTGACTTCCTTCCTCCTAGTTGACGTGACACCCCACCGTAGCGTCGGGCGTTATAGGGTCGGCTTGTGTCATGTAACGCGACGTAAAGCTAGACATCACATCTCACCGCAAGTCATCGGGTTTTGCGACAAACTTAACAACCGAGTTATAGGGCATGTTCGTGTATGTGTTGCATTTGTGTTTTATTTTGTTACTTTATTCTTGAGTTATATACTTGGAGAGTGTTTAGCTAAGATTATGCTTATGTTATATTAGCGGCTTATGACTTATATATCATAAGCTCATAAACCCATGTTAAGTGTTTTGTTTAGCTTATACTTCCTCCGTCTTTAAATAAGTGTCCACTATTGACTTTCAATATATTTTCATAGATATTGATTGTGTTATATAATATTTGATGCAAAATATATGAATGAATTGAGTTTTCAATGTATTTTCATAGATATGATTTTCATCAAGTATTATATAACACAAACAAAATAATTTATGGTCAAAGTTGAAAAAAATGACTTTAAAAGTCAATAGTGGACACTTATTTAGAGACGGAGGAAGTATATAATAAGTTGATAACTTCAAATGTTTGGTTTTAGTTTAAAGTGTTAAATGACTATAAGAGACATAGATAAGCTCAACCTCATTTTAAAAAGTTACACTTTTGTGGCTTATCAAAATTCACTTATATAATCTCATAAGCTTACCCAAACACTTAGTTTGAGCTTATTTGACACATATAAGTTGATAAGCTCATAAGCTCTCATATACGCTTAGCCAAACACCTCTTAATAAAAAAAGAATGAAAATGAAAAGGATAAATAGAAAGTTGTGTTCTTGAGTAACACTGAAATAAAAGAAAATGAAATAGAATGAAAGTTACTGTGATTTTGTTGATTTTTGAATTAAAGTGTTTCATCTCAATTTTGAGAGAAAAATGTTTGCTTTACATTTTTTTTACTTTTCTTTAATAACAAAACACAAGAACACAGTGTAAGTGTAAGTCGTAGGGTGTTCTAAAACTCGAGTGATGGATAGAGAGTGTTTTTACGTTAACTTATATGTTTTGATTTATAAGGAAAAAAAATGTCGAGATGATAACAATTTTGCCTATAACACAAGCCCTATGGCTCACTACACCTTATGCTCTTAATGAAAAACATGTATTTGATTGAATGTTTACAAAAGTAATACTTAGCACATTGCTATACCTCATAATATTTCAACCAATAAAAGTAAATATTTTCAAGTAAATATGATACTTAATTGGTAAAAAAAATATAGTTAGTGGGATTTCATAAAATTTTGTGCATTATGAAAGTGAACATTTAATTTTAAAAAGTATTTTTCAGCTGTTTTAACCCACATATTACTGATGGACCATTGCACATAAAGGCTGACAAAATCAACATTTATTAGCGCACTTTTCAAGCGTTTAGCTTCTGCTAATAAAAGGCGGCAACGGCATAAAGTAAATGAACTTGCACATTAAAGTTGTACATGAGCTAGGTTCAGAACATCGTGAGACAGTTTGGTTTGTATCCAGTGTGGGCGTTAGAGCATAGAGATGACATATATTTAGTAAGAGAGGACCGTGACAGGACCGTCAAGCGCAACGACAACGATGTATTATAGTATCGATTTAGGCATAATTATTTAACTTACTATGTATATATTTTTTGGGTAAAGGGTTACCCCGGTAAAGTATATTAAAACCGAAAAAGTTAAATACAAATGGAATGTGGCTGAAATACCACATTAACCTCAAGCTAACAGCTTGATAAACTCCTAAAAACTAGTGCTTATGACATGCCATAAACACTTACAACTCTAGAAATAACTTACAATTGAAACTAGAACAAAACGACTTATCTAAACAAGCTAACCAGCAACAGCCGTGAAAGTAGACGAACTTCCACCTGTTTTTGAACTAGGGAGTAAGTTAGCCGATTCATCATACACATTTTTAACATCTTTTGCACTTTCATTGTCCAAGGCAGCATAAGAATTAGATATGGTGATATTACCTTCCTTAGTAGAAGTAACAATAGCCTTAAAAGGTTGATTCTTCAACATTAATGACGATTTAGATGCAGTACCCAAATTAGTAGCTCCCTTGTTTGGTACACTTATAGACGCCTTTGGCTCATACCTAACAGTTTGTTTTACCAAATGACCACTAACCTGACCAACATTAGTGGACTTAGATTTACCCTTATTCTTTTTCTTTTTACCCACAGTTTGGAATCTATCATTAGTTTTCTCAACAGTAGGAGTAACAACATTATGAGTAACAATAGTAGGAGGGACCGAGACCATGTTAGGGCAATGATCATGAACATGACCAAATATCTTACATAGGTCAGAACGAGTGGGATTCCATTCATACTCAATAGTAATTGTTTCAATAGTAAACCCCGAACCCTCAATTAAAGGAACACCCATAGTAAGACTCTCTTTAAGAACATCATCCGCATTAATTTAAAGCAAACATCAAGCAAAACTACTCCCACGTGACTCAATGCACATCAGGGAGGTATAAGAGTCAAGCATAATAAGCTTACCAATTTGAGATGCAATGATGCTTAAGCCATCTTCCAAAAAAACCTGTATTGGAACATCATGTATTTTAACCCACACCGGAATACGGGTTAGCTCTTCCTTACATAAGGGCGTATGCATAGTCTATTTCTTCATAATGATAGGCTATTACGAATCATCCATGACCCGTTCTCTAGAACATCCTCGAAACCTTTAGAAGTTTTGAATTGAAAGAAGAAAAAGCCTTTGGAGTTCATCATTATTCTAGTCAACCCATATTGCCCCAGTTATTTCGTACATAGTATTCAACAACCGAAAAAGCCAGACGTTTACCAATAAAATATCCGTATAAAGTATTAGCAAATCGGGTACTAACCGTTTCAACAACCTTTCTGGGTATAGAAACATTGACACCTTCACACAAGTTTTTAGAAAAAAACGAACAAAGTTTGCCTTTGATTTACTTAGTACCGGTTTCGATCCTCCCACTACACCTGCATAAGAATTATGCATATCTTGACAAATGACAGACCGTACAATTATGGATTCATCCACATGTATAATATTATCAATCTTACTATGTATAGATCTAATGTGAAGTAAGTGAAAATGAAGAAATTATGTTGATTTAATTTTAATTAAGTATCTAAATAAATAAAAATTATAATATCTTTTATAATAAGTATGTATATTTAAGTATTTTTGGTAAAACAATATTATTCATTTTGTACTAATTTTTTAAGTAAATGTGTTTTCGTTTTATATCTAATATAAACATCATGTTAATCAAGTTTAGAAAAAGGCTTTAAAGTATAAAAGTTGTCCCCACCTAACTAACATTATTTTGGCATCATTTAAAAACCAAATCCTAACTTGTCGTTACCAACATGATTAAATATAAGTTTTGCAAAATGGAGAACCCGATTAATCTAACATAATCATTTAGTCTGAACCCGAAGAACCTTAAACATGAGACATATCAAAACTAAAAAACCCCAATACTTGAAATACTCAATTGTTACAGCCCGATTTCGATTTTGAGTTTCAAGTAACCGCTAGTACACAAACCAAACCGTTATATTTATAGGCTCACATATATGTACATAGATCCCACAAAGTGATAAGTTTATTAAATTTTCATTGCATTCTATTAAAATTTGAAGGCTTTGTTCGTTAAACGTTACTAACCAATGTGTGATAGACTAAATTTGTATTTTTATACTGTGAATGTCAAATTTTATTCTTTTATAGTTTAGTGGCTTAAGATGTTTTTGTTGGAATTAGTAGACATTAAGATCATATTAACTATTAATAAATACGAGCACGCAGTGGAAGACTAGCACGTAAGAT
>BQNB010082294.1:0-29372 GCA_026074375.1 Tanacetum coccineum | reverse complement strand
ACTAACAGAACTAACTATTACTACCAGACTTAACTGTTATACTACCAGTATTAAGTCTATTACAATCTATTTTCCCAACAAAAAGTCATGTTTTGATTCGTGTTCGATGTTGTTTTGATGTTAGGATAATGTAGGAATTAGGGTTTCATTTAAGTTTAGGGTTTATCATATGGAATTAGGGTTTGTAATTAGAACTCGCAAGTTTACCCAAAAACATGTCCTAACTCGCTAAATCGGTATGAACTTGCTAAAGCTTCCCTAACTTGCCAATTCACTGAGTGAACTCGCTATTCCCTTGTTAATGAACTCGCTAGTTTCTTAGCATGTCCAACTCGCTATTTGAACAAGCTGTTGGTGCAACATTAAATAGGATCTTCTTTATGTTTTAACGATGACAAATAAACGTTCTCAAAACGTAAAATAACAAACGATAGCCAAAATCCAGAAAACCAGATTTATGAGTCTGGCGCGCTGGGCACGCGTCAGCGCATGGCTAGCGTGCCACTCGCGAAGTCTGTTTTACGAATTTTGCAATGTCGGCTTTCCTCTTACCAGACACATATAGAAACTTCAATAAAGGTATGTATATGATATTTGAGCATTTAGGAACATTCCAAATGAGTTTTAGACTTAGAGAAGAGAAAAAATGAATCATCCTATTTTTCAACAACAGGCTAACTCAAATCTTTTATCAAATGCCTCTAGCCAAGGCTAAAACTTCTTTCTAAACCTAGTATGAACTTACTCTCAACATACCATCAAACAAAAGTATTCATTTGACCTTACTTCGGATTTATGTTGTTCCTAATCACGTAACGGGTTTTACTCCCTTATTGGTTAAACTAAGTCAAATGTCACTTTGCGTAAATGCATCCTTTCTCGTTATGAGATATGCTTTACTTGAGATGCAAAGCACTTAGCTTGTTTGCATCAAGATGATAAGTGATCACATCCATTGTTGATTGTCATGGATTAAAGTCCAAGTAACTAATTGAGTTTGTGGTATTTGGAGGTTAATCATGCTTTAAGTTTTTTTAACCTCCTTACTTATAAGTGTTTTACAAACTCCCACATTCCTCCATACACTACCTCTATACCATACTCCCTACAACACATCCCTTCTAATTATTTGTTAATCCTTCTTACCAAATAAATGATTATACCTTCCACACACACTCAAAATATTCCTTTCTTAAACCATCCCATAATCATATATGACCAATATTTTCTCTCTTATTGGCAATGTGATTATAAACCCAAATCAATCCTTTTATTTCACTCTAATCACCATCATCTTCATACTTCTTATCTTCTAAGCCTTCACAAGATCAAACCTTCCTCACTTAAACAGTCTTCATCTTATCATCACACAGGACAACTCACATTCTCTTACACCATTGTACCTTGTGTACTTCTTGTCCCCCAACATTCCAACATAGGCTCCTCTACATTACATCAAAACATTATCCACTATATATCTCCTATTCATTATCTTCCTCACAAACTAATTTGAATTTCACACACGCACGCACACTTTTATCATAACCCTTTATCATGCCATTTCATCAATCCTACTTACCACGCACTCTTCTCTCTCTTGGATTAAAATTCAAATGACACAAACAAACACACTTGTTCTTCCACCTTTAATCATGAAACCTCACCTATCCAACTTACCATTTCACCATCTCATCTCTACCTTTCATTTTGAATATGATTAAGAGTCTCCTTTCCATCCCATCAACATCACATCATGCCAACTCACACACAACTCATCCTTATCCCTTCTTCTATTTTACCCATGTGCTTAATCAATTTGAAATTCAAATTTCAAATTCTTCCCCATAACATCCACCCTTTCTCTCCAAGTTTAGAATATTTTTGGAATATTCCCTTGCACCAACTTCTCAAACCTTGGTTAGATCCCAACTAGGCTAGTTACATTGGAGGAATACCTAAAATACCCTTATCTGATAGTTCTTTTCTCTATTTTCGATATCGAATAAGCAAATATTTTTTAAACACTTCACAAATGCATTTATCAAATGGATATGAGTTGGTTGACCTTGAGTATAAGAATGATTAAAAGGTCATAGCATGAAGTACAATTAAAGGTTTAATAAGAGCGGGTAATTAAAAAGCCAAAAGCCCAAAAAGGTTTCGGGACTCTGGCGCTGACATGCGGCCAGCACGCCACATACAAAATCATTTTCCCATTTTTGGGTTTTTGGCCTATAAATACCACCTCTTGGCCTTTGTATTCCTCACCTCTTGCAAACATTATTTTCTCCCTTTTCTCTTTTCTAATCCTCTAATTCTAACATCAAAGTGTTCTAATCTTCTCATCTCATCATTCTATTGAAGTGAACACATCTCCGTAAAAGAGCCACAAAAGTACCTAATCCATACTTGTGTGTTTTGTCAAGGGTCTTATTTCTCATACCCTTTCTATTAGAATTGAGTCTCTAGGCTAGGTTAGGAATTTGAGTCTTTAATTAAACTATCAGTCAATCAAGTTGTAAGGGAAGTCTTATATTCGAGGGATCAAGCCTAGATCATTAGGGATCTAGTTAGGGTTTGGTAAACTTTTAAGTGGAAGTTTTTTGGATAATAAGTTAAGTCGGATCACGGGTTCTTAAGGGTAGATTCTGAGGGGGAATACCGTACGTAGTAAAGACACGCGTTTTTTAGTTTTTCCTAAGGTACTTGATTGGCATCTATGTGGATTGTTTAGTTTGATTAGGCTTTTGTGTGCACTTTATACATTTCGAGAGCAAGCACTATTTGTGTGCTTCTAAAATTGACTTCTACTATTTGTAGCAAATTTTATGCAGTTGATGGCGTTGTTTGAAAAATTCATTGGGACAAATAATTTTGTTGGTAACTGACTTAGGATTTGGAAAAATCTTGCTTTTCAAAGAGAATCGAATAAAAGTTGTCAGTTTACTAAAAACGATTGTTTTGGTCTTTTTTAAAAGCATTCGGTTTGTCGAATAAAGACATGGTTTTCAACTTAGTTTCCACCTGATTTTCCTTGCATTCTTTTCAATGAGTAGTTTCTTCAACTCACTTATTGGGCAATTTCTTTGTATTGTAATGAGCTTTTCAAGTCTTGAATTTCAAAAAATTGTTTTTGTTTCTTCTCAGAAAATTAGGTGTTTGACTGATTTTCTTTGAAAGCCTTTGTCATGTTGTATCTGTTCTTTAAATTGTTTTGGTAAAAGCAAGTTCAAGGATTAATCGCCATGTTTTGAAGTGCTTCGATATAACTCTGTTGAATCTGTGTTAGCTTTTATGAAAGCTCTTTTTCAAGACGTTCCACATTTGTCATACTTGGTCAACATAACTCACATTGTAAATCAGTGAATTCACGAGTGTGGTATACACACAGTATAGCATAATGTGTTCAGATAATTTTATTCCTTTATGATAAGTTGGTTGATTTCATCAAAATTGTGTTTTTGAGTTTCCAGTTGAGTATTTGAGAGAGTCTACTTCTTTGTTTCATGGGAATTGAGTATCTCAAATCAGCAGCAACCATTTACTCTTTCAAACACAAGTGAAAATTTTTCTTAAATCTAGCATTGATTCTTTGAACTTTGGGTACAAAAAAATTTTCCTTATCAAGTGTATTTTGAATTGAATGGATCTATGTGAGACCATAAATTTGTTCTTTTAGCGATTGTTTGTTTGCAACGTTCCACTCTATCAAAAATCGTGTCAACACTTTTTTTAATTTTGAAAAGTTCTTTAGAGGTTTTACACTTTTGATCCCCACGGAATAGATTCATCCATCTGTTTTTTAACAAAGTTGCTTGTTTATTAAAAGAAACTTTTTTAATTTTATTGTGATCAGATAGTGTATGATCTCATTTTTTGTACCTTTTTGAAAAATTCTCTGTGTTAGGCGACTTTTAGTTGTGGAGCGTAACAAAATCGTAGATGATTATTCAAATTTTTCATTATCTATAGGTTGATTAAGATGCGCTTTAATTTGATTCGACTGTCTTTGGGGCAAAAGACGAATCATTTCGTTCAGATTCAAGGCTAACATTAATGCAAGATATCATTATAGGTCAACCTATTTCATGCAGACAAGGTTTCGCTCTTTGAGCTTCCTCTTGAGCGAAATCGAGCTTTGTTGAAAGTCGGTGGACTTAATTTGTAATACGGTTTATAGTCCACCATAAGGATTATACTAGGAATAGTATAGGTGTTGTGGATTTGCAATTGGACGTACGGAAGAACTAAACCCCCCTTCCCGAACTAGTTTATAGCGTGATGTCTCTCTATATCTACTTATTGTTCTCGTTACAAAGTAGATTAGTACACCACTCGGTTCCTTCTAGACTTGAGGTTTTATAAACTTTAAAGAAGTTAAGAAAACTGTATTCACCCCCCCTCCCCATGGTTCAACAATTTGTATCAGAGTGGTTTACTCAGGTTTTCAAGCATAAAGCCTTCCCGAGAAGTTGTTTCAAGTTGAAAACTTGATCGTGTCGTTGTGTGGTGTTAATTTTATGATTTCAAGTTTTAAATTTATATTTTATAGACTTAACCAAAAAAATACTTTAACAGGCAGTGTACCCGGTCGGTGATAGTCTCGTAGTAAGTAGGGTGTCGATCACTAAGAGCGAGAAACACTTTCAGTTTATTAATACTTTGGTTTTTCTAATCTAAGTTAGTTTAATCTATGCTAAACCTATGCTAAACCTATGTTAATCCTAAATCTAATGGTCAATGGGGGTTTTTCAGTCTGAGAGACTGGCACGGGTTTTGTGGTGACTAAAATCTACTTAAGAAACTAAAACACACGCAAGCAAACTAATAGAAGATAAAAGAGCAGTCTAGCCAAATATAAGAAAACTGTATTAACCATTATTAATCTAATCAGAACGTTGGTTTATTTATTTAGTGCAATGATTACTTATCTCGAGGCGGCATATCATTCTTAAGATTAAGGCGTACAACATCCTTATTTGCTGATTATAATCTATCGTAGGGATTAAAGCAATGGTGATCTTGTTAAACCCTAGCTCATGGAGACTTTACCCACTTACTGCCTAATGGCAATTCATACACTAGTAGTCCACTAACCAAGTCTTTACCATTAATTAAGAACGTACTCGTTGATCCTTGGATCACCTGCCGGTCCAACTAAGCTCATAATCTAAAGGCAAAGATTGGTCGTTATTCGTGATCCTAGTGGTCTAGATGTATAAATCACTATATGAAGAGCCATCCATGCATCAAGATTACTTGGTCCGTATCACTAGATCCAGTTAAATGATAGGTCGCATACAAAAGCACGTAAACAAGTATATTGATAAACATAAACAAGCATTCAATGATAAATTAAGAAATCAAGATAAACAAACCAAACATTTAGATCTTCATAATAGAGGCTAATACCTAAAGGTATTAGCCTTCAAACGTCATAATTAATACAAAAGTATTGATTTAGCCAAGGTAAACTAACCGAGTTAACGAATGATACCAAAGACTCAACTATTACAAGAGTACAAGAAATTACACGTTGTCTCCTATGCAATTAATTGCGTTGCTCGACCTCTTCTGCTCTTTTTCTCCTTTGAAAATCGACTTTTATGATTTAGGTATCAAAAATATGATTAAGCACACCTAAAACTCGTTTTTGAGTTTTCTATTTATAAGGTTTGGAAAAAGGTCGATACGGCATATCGAAAGTATCCGATACGGCGTATTAGGGATTTCTTGGAGACATACCATGTTTGATATCTTCCAGAATATTTTATTTCCATATGGCTTAAATACGGCATATTGGTAATTCCTGGATACGGCGTATTGGTCTTGTTTCCTTCGTGGTCTTTAGTGAAGTGTAGGCACAGATACGCCGTATCTTCCTTGATGGATATGGCGTATTGGTTGTCAGAACAATAATCTTTAAATATCTTCATTTAAGCTCCAGAATGCGTGCCTTTTTGTCAACTTTGACCAAGTACTTCATAATTACTACAATTCTCAAATACAAACGATTAAGTAAAAATTCTTTGCAATAATTATATAAAATGGGTTATTTACATGGGATAAATGATACTATAAAAGTGACGTTATTTGATGTCATCAAAAAATCTTTTTCAAAAATTCAAAATCCTTACTCTGGTTTTTAAAAAAGCTAAGTATAGATCCATGGCTCAAGAGAACCGTTAGTGTTCAGGAAGATATAGAAGCTATCATGAACATCACCATAAGGAAGATCCAAAGATCGTTCTTGAAGACTCTTGGAGTGATAGCAATGAAGATAATCATGAAGAGGCAAATGAATCATGTCTTGCGGCAGTTGGATCTCAAAAGGTACATCTAAATCCTTAATGTTCAAAAAAAGATTTAAGTACAGAAAATCTAGAAAGTGATAATTTTGAACCCATAGAGCTAAATAAGGATTATATAAAAAGGATTAAAGATTTATTAAAGAAAAAACAAACTTTACAAGAAGAAACAAATAAACTCACCAATAAGCAAATGAACTTGATGTTAAAACTGAAACGACTAAGGTTATCAAAATCAATGAGGTAATTGAACCATGCTTAAGTTGTGAAAAACATACACATGTGGTTGACTCTTTGAAAAATGATATGTCTAAGCTTCAAAACAAAATTCTTAGCTTTTCAAAATTTAAAAGAAGTAACAATACTTTGGATGACATGTCATGTCAACAAATATCATCACTTGATAAGAGTACCTTGGTTAATTACTATTCTAAGCCTATAATTTCTCAAACAAATTATGATAACTCCTATGGTCTTAAAATTCCTATTCTAAGTGTCGAGAGCATGAAAAAATTTTACAACTCAATCTCACAAAGTATGCCTAACTCATTCAACAAATCTAAACCTAAAGCATTTCACAATCAAAGAATCCCCTTTTAAAAATCTCGACCACCATCTCAAAGAAGAAACCACTCTTATAACAAACCACATCATAATCAAGCTTAAACTGCTTTTTATAGGAGAGACAACTCTTACCCAAACCAAGATTTTCATAAAACAAATTTTGATCAAAGAAATGAGACATAGTTTCAAAACATCTCCCTACCAATGCTCTCAAATTTTGGTCTAGAGAAAATAAGTATCTTGCTTCAAGATCCAAGAATGTATAGCTTGGAAATATTTATGCTAACCTCATTGGACACAAAAGACAATGGGGACCGAGAGTTTGAGTTTTATGTTTGTTTTATAGGCATGTCGGAATCACCGTCCCCAATAGATTCTTGGAATGCCAATATCACAAACAATGAGGATGTATGTTATCCTAAATAACTAAGATCCAAACATAACTAATAAGCACTACCAATAATCCATAAGATACAAAATTAGTAGAAGAAAAGTAGAGAGAGAAACTAGAGAGAGAAATAAAGAGAGAAAGATTAAATTAGGAGGAAACATATACAAATGTAACCAACACCCTCTCTATGTGTGGAGAGGGTTCTATTTATACCTTTATCCAACATGTATGGCATATGGGCTTTCTAAATGGGTCGGGCTTGGCTTATCTTGGGCTTTGAGCCCGATACACGGACAATATTAGATTACAATCCAAGCCCGTTAATCTCGACTAGCCTATTACTTAACAAGACTAATTACGACTAATAAGACCGATAACATACTTGTTCGACTTATATAAAACTAAGGCTAACAATCTCCCCCAATGTTGAGGTCTTTTTTGATCTCCCCAACGTTGACGTTCTTGATGGAGGTTATCTTGATTTGACTTTATCTTCCCCAATGTTGAAGATATGACGTTTGAGCTTTTGCCTTCTTTGGTCTTGTCTTTGTCTTTTCTTGTTTGTAATGGCTCTATTCATTCTGCTTAAGACGACCGATAACATTCTTGCGGTGTCGTTTATGTGATCTTGTTCTTGAGCCTTCATCTTTTGACTTTGAGTTCTTGAGATCTTTCATCTTGCATCATCTCCTTGACTTGAATCATCTTGATTTGACTTTCTTGATCAACTTGTGCTCTTGACTGACATACTCATACTTATTGCATTCTTGTTTGACTTATATGAACATAAGGCTAACAATCTCCCCAAAATACGATTCTTGATTTGACTTTGAAGATCTTTGATGAAGTTTAGGATCAACACTCTTAATGCTAAATGATTGACTTTTAGAGCTTGAGTATGAGTATGTTGTAATGAATCCGACTTTGCTGGTACATGGTTGCAACACTGACGTTTGAATCTGCATTTAAAAGGTTAGTGATAAACAACAGATATGGATGAGAGTGTCTTTGTCACTTCATCGAATGTGGTTGTAATAACCACGGTTCCCCGTTAATTAGTATAAATACTGCCTGTGATCAAATAGAATTCATATGAATCTTCTTGACAGGGTTTCGCAACTGTACTAGCCGTTCTCGTAACCAGAGCGTCTCAAAGCAGACAACACGGTAAGAGTAAATCAGATAGTTACTATCTTTTTTATTAAGTCGTCAATTCATTTGCTGGACCAAAATCGATATCCAGTTATCACAAGCTCGATTCATATAGAATCTTGCAAGTCACCTACCGCAGAGCTGTTTGATGTTGACTCTGGAAGGATTTCCATTCGTCACTGTGAATACTAGAGAGTATCACTATGAATGTTCTGGCAAGATCTCAAGGATAATGCGTAGGACTCTTTGTTACGACTTATGAACTTTATGGTGTTCATCAAGTGTATTTTGACATTGTGTCGTAATGAGATTTATTTTGATCTCTCTTGGCTCTAGACTCGATTTGTGCACTTTGGTTTTAGTAATCGGAGGCTGGAGCTGACTGCCAACTTTTCAATATCAATAATCTCAGAGTGAGATGTCAATAGATAACGTGTGTATCTCCGTGACAAATGAGATAAGTCTCTTTTGAGAGAAACTTTAATGGCTAGGAAGGGTTGTGCATTACATCACTGGGTCCATGACGGCTTTCTTTAATACCAACAATCACCTTTGTGATTTTGGTAGATTATGTATTGACCTGGTTTGTGCCTAAGTTGTGTAGAGGGCTGCTTTGTTTTAACCCTTTATCCATATATTTCTTTTTCATTCTTCAACCCCTTCAATGCTTACCAAGATGTCATCACTAACACCTTATTGTGATTATTTCAGTGTTAGCTCAACCTTAGTCGGCATTTTTCTCTTATTCTCATTCATCTCCAATCATACCTAAGGACTTCTGATTCTATCTATGGGATGTCCTTAGGTTGATCCCTCTGGTCTAGTTGGATCATAGGACTTATACCTAACCTTAACCACCTTATGACTTCATCGACGTCGTGAGATTAAATGGTTGTTGAGTATAGAGATCGAACCATAAAATCATTTTCTAACATTGTTTCATCTGTATCAAAGGTTTTTATTTTCAAATACCCCCCCTACACATGTGCACCGAGATTCAAAATTGTTTTACACACGAAGGAAAGAGTTGCACTTAAAGTCTTAAATATCACATTCTTCTATATCACATTTTAATCACATTTTCTCCTCTTATTAAAAATAAGAAATCTCTTAGTATTTTAAATACCAATTAATTAAAATTTATGACATGAAAAATTCCATGAGGAAAAAAATTATACCATGATATTGCATGAATTCATTTTTCTTATAGCTCCCCTTCAACATAGTATGTGGGATACCACTAATTTTTAAAACTTGACGTTACACGGAAAAAATGATATGACACCACAAATATGTTGAAGACGGAGTGTGATGCCTTAGTGAACAATGTATATTATTAATTGACATTATAATTTCCACATTTTATTTTCACAAAATGTTTTTGGATACATAAAATTGACATTTATGAGATGTGCCCAAAGTACATTAAAAGGATTTGGTTTTAAAAGCTCCCCCTAAAAATTAATCCACATAAAATGACATTGTAAGTACGACACTTTTTAAACCTATTTGAGGAAGAGAGTGTTGAACACACAATTTTAACAAATACCACTTTTTATGGAAAGATACCACAAATTATATTGTATACAATTTGACATTGAAAGTTCTTTTTGAAAATTGTGTTTAACAGTTTTAAAAACATATGATAAAAGACTTCTCTTCTATTTTTAGAGTAAGCGTACTGAAGCGTACACTCCCCTATTACATTCGGGTCTGAGTTATGCACTAAAATGTACGTAAGTCATAAAGAAAATTTTAGAAATGACATGTTTTGAAACGTTTGAACTCTTGTTCTAACTTCATTTACACACCCGTGACAATGTTAATTGTCATAGCTAGGTACGTAAATGTTATTGATTCCAAGAGACATGTCGAGAAGATTCTTTTTGGTATTTTTAAAATTTTCTGATTTTATATTTTGTTTTTCTAGATTTTATATTTTTCTATTTCTTTTTGTTGGTTATATATTTTTATTTTCTTTTTAAAAAATATTTACAAGTTTGATGTTTGATAGATCAAGCAGGTTCGTTTGTCAGAACCTCCAGTTCTTCTGGATTCAAACATCTCATGCCGAGTCGTCTGACGAGATACTTAAACCTATCTTTGGGTAAGGCTTTAATAAACAGGTCAACTAACTGGTATTCAGTTCTGACAAGAATAATTCAATAATACCATGTGAGCTGAGTTCTCAACCATAGAACTTGAGCGCAACATGCAGATAAAGACACATACTCGGCTTCTGCTGAAGACATTGAAGTGCAGTCCTGCTTCTTGGATGACCAGCTGACTAACTTATCACCTCCTAGAAATTGTATGCCACCAGATGTAGTTTTCCTTTAGTCGAGACATCTCGCGTGATTTGAATCTAAAAAAGCTGTTAGTTTAAAACCGGTGTCTTTCGGATACCATAGTCCTATGTTAATGGTACTCTTAAGGTACCAAAAGATCCGCTTAACCGCAGTGAGATGTTTCTCAGTCGGTCTCGCTTGATAACGAGCATAATGACATGTTGCATGTACAATATCTGGTCTACTTGCTGTTAGGTACATGAGTGCTCCGACCATACTTATTTCGTTTGGTCAACCGGAGTTCCACTCACGTCAGCATCTAGGTGTTTCGTAGCCATTAGAGTACCAATGCTATCACATGAGGTCATACCATGCTTTATAAGTATCTCTTGAGCATACTTAGCTTGGTTTATAAAGATACCACGTGGGGATTGGTGGATCTGAATTCCTAAAAAGAATTTTAGCTCCCCCATCATAGACATTTCAAACTTGTTGTGCATTAGTTTTTTAAACCTTTTAGAAAGTTTTAGGTTCGTAGAACCAAAAATTATGTCATCAATGTAAATTTGCACAAGCAATATGTCTTCCCCATGTTTAGTTATGAACAGAGTTGGATCAATAGAACCTTTTGAGAATCCTTTGGATACCAGGAAGTTGGAGAATTCATCGTGCCACGCTCTTGGATCTTGTTTGAGTCCATATAATGCCTTTTTTAGATGGTAGACTTAGTCAGGATGATATGGGTCTGCGAATCCATCTGGCTAGTTTACGTACACTTCTTCCTTCAGATGACCGTTAAGAAAAGTTGTCTTTACATCCATCTGATAGATAAGAAATGACTTGTGTACATCATACGCAACGAATAGCCTAACTGCTTCCAACCGAGCAACTGGAGCAAATGACTCTTCGAAGTCGATTCCTTCCTGCTGGTTGTATCCCTTAGCTACAAGACGAGCTTTGTTGCGAATTACAGTATTCTCCTCATCACGTTTGTTTTTCCAGAGCCACTTCATGTTAATGACATTTTTGCAGAGTGGTCTGTCGACTAATTCCCATACATCTAATCGATCAAACTGGTGAAGTTCTTCCTGCATCGCTTCAATCCATGCAGAATCAGCCATGGCTTCTTTGATGTTCTTTGGTTCAGTTCGACTCACGGTGAGTGCGAACATACACATCTTGCCATCTGTTTCTAGCTGACGTCTTATTCTAATTGATTGAGAAGGATTTCCAATGACTTGTTCTAACGGATGATCTTTTGTCCAATGATGTTCAGAAGGATGTCGTTGATAGAATGTATGCATGTTTGAAGAGTCAACATATCGAGAAGATGTCTCCCCTCGTTCTTGTACCGGTGTACTAAAGATGTTGATAGATTCGTCTTCTTCAACTTGTGCATTTTCTTTATTAGTTTCTGCTTGATTAATGTTCTCAGTAGCAATGACAGTTGGTACTTGAGTTAGTGCTTGACTTGTAGTTTCAGGTGTTGTTTGAATGATCAATAGAGGTGTATCTGTAGCAACGGTTGTTGTAGATGGAGTTGTGTTTTGTTGTTGACGTTTATCAGGAGCATTAGCAGCATTTTCAACAGAAGACTTTGACACAACTGGAGTACCATTGAGTAATTCATCGAACATCGGACTAAATAGCAAATCCAGCTCATTTGACGTTGTTACTGTCTCAGCTGCTTGAGAAACATTTTCTTGACTTTGGGGACCGAGACTTAAACTGCCTTGTTCAAGTGCCATTGTCGGACATTGTGGAACCGGATCAGAACTGACGTGATATGATGCCATTTGAGGCAATTCGTCAAAGTTAACATGAATGGTTTCAACTATTACTCTTGTTCTCTCGTTATATACCCTGTAAGCTCTTGACTGAGTAGAATACCCCACAAAGATACATGCATCACCTTTTTCCTTCATTTTATCAAGGTTTTCACCATCTCTGATGATGTAGCAAAGAGAGCCAAAAATGTGAAAGAACTTAACAGACAGTTTTCGACCATTGATGATGTGGTAAGGTGTTTTCTCATGTCGAGGAATTACGAGTGAACGGTTTTGAGTAAAACATGCTGTTGCAATTGCTTTAGCCCAAAAGAACAAAGGAACTTTAGCGGCGCTTAGCATTGTTCGAGCAGCCTCAACAAGAGTACGGTTCTGTCTTTTGACAAAGCCGTTTTGTTTAGGTGTTCGAGCAGTTGACGTTCCGTGTCTTAAACCTTCTGTTGCAAAGTATGCATGAAGAGTTTTATTCAAGAATTCCATGCCTTTGTCGGTTCGAACTGTTCTAACTTGAGCATGAAGTCCTCTTTGGACAAGTCTGAGGAAATCAATGAGAACTTCAGGTGTTTCATCTTTGGACCTCAAGAAGTAAGTCCAAGTATATCTGGAGTAGTCATCAAAAATTACCAACACATATTTCTTGCCATTAAAACTTTCTACCCTCATGGGACCACATAAGTCCATGTGTAGAATTTGCAACCATCTTTTGGAGCTCAGGGTAGTCTTTGTATGAAAAGACTTTTGTTTGGCTTTCCCCAACTCACAAGAAGAACAAAGATGATCTTTGAAGAATTTTAACTTTGGAATACCAATCACAATATCATTCTTCGAAAGCAAGTTGATGGTGTTGAAGTTTAGATGTGAAAGATGAAGATGCCATAACCATGCTTGTGACGATGTCGCTTTAGCCATTAAGCAAATTGGATTGGGAGTAGACGTGTCTTGAAGAGTGATGGAATACAGACCTGTGCCAAGAGAACTTATGAGTAGATCATTTCCCTTCAAATCATGGATGTAACATGTAGACTTCCGAAAAGCAACTTCCAAATCCGCATCATAGAATTGACCAACAGAGAATAAATTATGATTCAGCCCTTCGACTTAATAAACCCTTTTGATAGTTATAGTTCCTTGAACCAGATCTCCATAACCAAGAATCGGTGCAATTTGATCATTTCCAAACTTTACCGTACCCAGAAATTTCTCCACAAAATTACTTAGAAGCTTGAGATTTCCTGTCATGTGCTTTGAGCACCCAGAGTCGACGATGAATAGAATTATCTCTACGAGCTGCAAAAGAATTAGAAGACAATGGAGTATTGGACATAGTGGAACACCTAGGAGTCATAGGTTCCAAAATATTAGCAGTTCTAGATTCATTTCCTAGAGGCATACTAACATTTGTGTTGACATTTCCTATTGGGGACTTAGGTTTCCATTTGTATCCTGATGGTGTGAACTTAGGGTACCACCATTTACATGTCTTACTAATCTGCTCATATTGCTTCCTAATTGTGCTTCTAGGTTTCTGATTAGTGGATTCTGAAGCAACTGTTCTCTTAAGGGGTGTTGCAACAGATTGGTTCACAGTTCGCTTGGGTTCTCTAGTACTAATAGGCACAACAATTGGCTGTTTAGTCCTAGAATTCACGCCATTAATATAATGAAGAACACACATATCATGATTGTCATTTAGCACACATTTTCCACAAGTAACACAAACAAAGTTTACATTCGAGGTCTTAGCATTCAAACTGTCATTACACGCAGTTACAAATGTTTTATTATTAGAAAACTTAAAATTCCTACGGTGGTCTTCTACTTGTTGCTTCTTCCCTTGACTATTGTTATGCATGACTCTATCTTCCAATTGATTGCTCTTAAGCTGTGGTCTGCTAACACTAGTAGTGGGAATTACTCCTGTAGAGAAAGACACGCGTTTGTTAGTTTTCCTAATGTCTTGAGGCAACTGTGGTGTTCTAGTTTGATTAGGCTTTGTGTGCACTTTATACATTCCTAGAGCAATCACATTTGTGTTCTTTAAAATTGACTTCACATTCTGAGGCAAAATCTGTGCAGTGACTGGTTTTGAAAAATCATTGGACACATTATTTGTGGTAACTGACTTTGACTTTGAAAAATCTGTCTTTGCAAGAGAATCTGAAAAAGTAGCCGGTTTACCTAAAACTGATTGTCTTTGACTTTTAAAAGCATTCGGTTGTCGAATAACCGATGGTTTTTCAAACTTAGTTTCCACATATTTTCCTTTCATCTTTTCAATGAGTTTCTTCAACTCACTTATTGCAATGCCTTTGTCTTGTAATTGAGCTTTCAAGTCTTGAATTTCAAAATATTGTTCACGTTCTTTCAGAAATACGTTTGACTGATTTTCTTTGAAAGATTTGTCATTTTTTATCTGTTCTTTACATTGTTGTAAAGCAAGTTCAAGATTAATCGCATGTTTCTGAAGTGCTTCAAAACTCTTTGACATTGTTTTACTTTTTGAAAGCTCTTTTTCAAGACGTTCACATTTGACAACTTGGTCCACATAATCACATTGTAAATCAGTGAATTCATCAAGAGTAGTATACACACCAAGTATAGCATTCATGTGATCAGCATAATAATATTCCCTGGAAAGTCGGTCGATTTCATTCAAAAACTGTGTTTTTTGAGTTTCCAGTTGAGATTTGAGAGAGTCTACTTCATGTTCAAGAGAATTAAAGTATCTCAAATCAACAACCATTTCCTCTTTCAAACACAAGTGAAATTTTTCTAAATCATCATTGATTTTTCGAATTTTGGGACAAACATTACTTTCAATTGTGTTTTGAATGAACGGATCTATGTGACCAAAATATGTTCTTTTAGCGATTGTTTGTTTGCAACGTTCCACTCTAACAAAAATCGTGTTAACACTACTTTTAATTTTGAAAAGTTATTTAGAGCTTTTACATTTTTTATCCCACGGAATGGATTCATCCATTCATTTTTCTAACAAAGTTGTTTGTTTATTAAAAGAATCTTTTGAATTTTCATTCTTGACAGGTGTATGACTCATTTTCCTTTCTGAAAAATATCACTGTTTAGGCGACTTTTCACGTTGTGAAACGAACAAATCATAAAGATTATTTAAATTTTTATAATAAAATGGTCTGATTAAATCACTTAATTTTGATCGACTTTCTTGGGAAAGACGAATCGTTTCGTCATATTCAAGAGCTAAAGTTAAAGCAAGATTATCATTATAGCAACCTATATCATACAGACGAGGATTCGCTCTTTAAGCTTTCTTGAGGAACTCAGGTTTAACAAAACTCGTTTTATAATTACGATTAAGCATATTCATTGTTTGAACTGATTGACCGGTTTTGTAAACAATATCATCCAAAACTTTGATTTTGTTTTCCAAAACAATGACTTTTTCAATTTCTTTGTCTTCATGAGTTTTGTAAAACTTATTCTGAGTCTGTTTTTCTTGTGACATTTGTCTTCACGAGTTTTTGTAAAGCTTTAATCTGAGCCTATTTTGCTTTGTTGTGACATTATGGAGCTTGTATCTTGCTGAGCACAACAGCTCCTTTTTCATATCCAACAATTGTTTTGATTTAAATCATTAATTTGTCAAGTATATGCATTAGATGGACCTTTCAAACTCATTTTGTTATGACATTAAATCCCCTTTAGCTTTTGCACAATCCTATTTTCCACCTTTGGTAGCCATAATTCACATCATTACTAACTTATCAAGTTTCCGCTTGGAACTTCTTAAGGTCTTTAAACATCAAAGATTGTTTAGGACAGTTCATTGTTTTTGCTTCTTTGAAATGGTTATTTGATGATTCTAAACTTTTATTTTTAGTTTTGAAATCTTCAATTTCACCTTTCAATTTATCAACTAAAGCCTTGTTTGATGATTCCAAAAATTTATTTCTGTTTTTGCTGTCATCAATTTCACATTTTAGTTTCTGAATTAAAGAAGCAAGCAAATCACGTTCTTGATCAAGATCATTAGTATCATCCTGGTCATCCTGAACTCTATCATAACATATATCCAATGAATCAATAGTGATATTGGTGTCACCTAGTTCCACTAGATTATTGTCATTACTAGATTCAGGTTGCTCAGATGTTCATTTTCCATGGCAAACACATTATAGTTGTCATTATTGTTTTGTACCTTATGCATTGGCTCATCATCAAAGATTGGTCTAGAATTGTCAACTTGATCTGGAGTAACCTCTTGAAGCTGTGCCATGTACATATAATGTGCTTCCAATTCCTGATCATCAGACTCATCATCAGTATCATCCTTCCAATCGCTTTGTTCTGCATTTAATGAACCTAGCTTCCTCTTGTTATGCCACAATAAACATCTTTTCCTTGTGATAAGCTGCATCCTTTGCACGTTTCGGTTTTTGACATTCCCTTGATAAATGCCCATATTTCCTTGTGTTATAAACACCGCATCCCAGACTCTTTGCACACCCAGAGGTACCTAATTTTCCCTAGCCCAGCAACATATAAACTCGTCCTTTGATTATCATACCCAGTGCCTCTGTTGATTCTTGGAGAATTATCTTGATTAGCTCGACTGGTGTTTGATGAAGTTTGAAGGTTGTTGTTGGTAGGTTTGTAGATTTTCTTAAACGAGCAGAGGCAAATTAAAGCCAGGAGTTTGTCAATTCCTTTTCCTTTGAATTTTCCTCTCTTCTAGTAATGGATCAGGTTCTAGATGTGCTAAGTAGGAGCAATAAGCAGGTAACAATTGCTATTCCTCTGTTCTGGTAGTAGATTGTTGTATCTGGTGGAGGAATATTGAGTGTTCTTGAGTAGGATGGTTTTGGATGATGGTAAATCTCGGTTGTTGTTGAGCAATCATGTGATAGTGGGATCTAGCAGTTACGTGCTACTCTTTCAGCTCTCTTATTGATTGACTTCATTCTGGTGTGGCTATAGGATGTTCATAAAGAGTTTGTGATAGGAGAACAGTCTTCAGCTCTTGACCTCTAAACTTAACAAGAGTGTCACAATAACCTTTGGCCATTCTGGTTGTAGTTGACAGTAAGAACTGGACATTCATTGATTGATTAGTAACATGACTACTGATGTTGACCAGCCTCATTCATTATCTTGTAGAACTGTGCATAATCTGATTCAAGGGGTTCCATCCCATGATTGTGAATTTTCCAAAAAACTCCTAATATAAATTGGTCTTCAAGATCTTTAAACACTGTTTGATTCACCTTGTTTCAACCTTTCAATGGCTTTCTACATTTCACATGCATTGGACAAGCATCAATCTGTGGAGTAGATATCGTTATCTATCCCTGTGAGAATGATCTGAACGGCTTCAGCTTCAGCATTCAGTTGATCGCGTATGTCTTGTGAAACATTCTTATAGTTCTCACATTATACTCTCTGTAGTTTCTACCGTGCAACTACTTCCACCACTGAACTGTCTTCTCAGCCTATTGATACGTGTATGGTGTATTTTGTAGAGACAATAGTGGATGAGTTCACTGTTAGGTTTGGTGTCAATGTATCTCTTGATTCTGGATTTCCACTGAACGTAATTACCCGGTGCTAACATTGGTGGACGATCTTTGCTACCCGCTTCCATGATAGCATTATGAAGAGCATTTGATGATTGAGTTTGCAAATTGGTATTTGAATTTGACATTTTGAGGAAGTTGTGAATGGATATCGGATCTTAAGTGTTATGAAGTGTTGATTGTATTGTGGTGTGAGAGAATGCAATTAACTCCACGGGATTTACAACTCTATGATTAAAACCGAGAAGGGGACCAGTTTATTGACGGGGATTGATTTTACAAAAATCAATAGGAAACCCCGTTGAATGTGAAATTAAAATTGGGATACATGTTTCGCTTGAGGATTGCATATTTGTTCTTGATTAAACGTTGCTGTTCGCTTGAAGATTCAATACGTGTTGTCGCTTGAAAAAATCGAAATTTGATGTTCGCTTTTCAACTTCTAAACATATTTCGCTCTTGGCCAGTAACCTGTCTATATTCGTGGTCCTTAAATATTTCGCTGTCAAATTAATTTTCCTATTTCCACTTGGCAGTTGACATAATTTCTCTTGACAATTTAACATGATTTGCTTTATCTTAAACAATATTTCGCTGGACAGTTATCCGTTTCATTATTTCGCTTGTCTTTTGTTAACATATTTCGCTTCAAATTTAAACCTGCATGTTTCGCTTCACTATTCAAACGTACATATTCCGCTCCCAAAATTTCACTGCATATTTTGCTTGACACTCAAAACTACATAATTACCGCTTAAACAATAACGAACATATCCGCTTTTGGACCTGTGTTACATATTGCCTCGGTGTCTTGGTGTGCATTGACGGACAACAACACAACACAAACAAACAAGTTTGTCTCTATTGCTTTGTAAGCTAAAAATATGGATCTAGGTTCCTTAGTCTCAGGCCGGGTTTCGGACTCCACAATTAGGGATTAAGATAAACCTCAAATAAGCCCCGAAACTAAAGCTTGTAAAAAGTAAGAAATAAGCTCGAAATTAAGCTAGGAATAATCACGAAATAAGCACAAAACTTATGAAAAACCGAAGAAGCTAGTTTAGAAGACACAACAAAAGAATGACGTGGACACTTGTGTATCTTCGAATCAAACAAAGGAATACACCACGTCTGAGAAGAAAAAAAAGAAAATAAGTAAATAAGCTTAAAAAGCATATAAGCTAAAAGAAAAGAGGAAACCCGTGAGTTATATTATCAAAGAAGCTCGATTTGAAATGAGATCAAGAACGATACGAAGAATTTTTGAAGACGTGAGCTTATTAAGCGAAATAAAGCCACGGTTTGCGTATGTAAAACCACAAAAATAACAACATAACACCCTTCGGTGGAGTGATACCACATGTGGTTCTTAATAATCCTTTACAACTAATAAGCAAACTAGAATAAGCTCCTTAATAAGCTCGATATGAACCGGCAACAAGGAAAGAAAAGTAGAGAGAGAAAGAAACTAGGAATGTTAGATTAAGAGAGAGAAAGTGGTGCGTTTACAAAATGTGACAAATGCAACAACATCCTCTCCTGTGTTGGAAGAGGGTTTTTTATACCCTAGCCATCTGTTGGGTGTGGGCTTATCCTACTTGGGCCGAGCTTGGACTATCAATCTTGGTTTGATCCCGAAACCATAGCAATATTGGATTACAATCCAAGCACTTTGAACCTGACTAGTCTATTACAATACATGGACTAGTTTGACTTTATAAGACCGTTTTAACATTCTTGTTTTGACTTAATATAATTAAGGATAACACAAGGATTAAAAAACAAAACACTGTCCATCATATCAGCACTACTTGAGCATCGGTGGAAAACAATACAAGCTAATGAAGATCACAAGGGGGGACACTCCGGCTCCGTTTCTGCCACTTTCTCCCTTAAAGGAAAAGCAAAAAGAATGCATGGCTTGATAAACACGCTCCCGCCTAAAAATCAAAATGGGAGCAACTTGTATCTTGATTTCTCGATTATTAATTTCCCAGGAGTCCATACCTCATTCCTTCGAGACCTTATCCTTAGATCCTAACAAGGGGACTAACGAACCTATAAAAAGGCATGGATCCGTTTCAAGGACCTAATTACAGAAAGTTCCCTCATCATGACAATAATACAAAAATGGCTTTTAGTACAGATCTTTCAAGATAACATATCTTCAGAGGACCGTGGAAAACTTGATCAATTCGCTCATTTTTGTTTCTGCTCTCTCAATGAAGAAGAAGGGTGGGATCATATAGAAGAATATGCCCAGTATTAAGACGACTTATGGGCCTTGAACCCCACCTCCGTCTAGGGAAGTCTCTCAATTTTGGGTGATAAACCTACATTCAAAGGCGTCTTGAAAGGCCTACAAACAAATCTCTTACCTTTTACAACGGCATGCAAAGGGAAAAGTCTAAAAAACCCCTATTTATATGTGACATCTAGGCTCGTGTGCTCATCGAAGTCGACGAATGTGATCAAAACAAGCCACCCAAACAAGTATGTTTATTTGGAGGGGACATCTATGATGATCCCTCCCTCTTACGGTTTTATCAGAACGACGATGTCTCACCATGGGGTAACAGCCGAAGAAAAGAAAAAGGAGAAAGCGGTCCTGACTGGGTCGTCAGGAGGAAATTTAAGGATGAACTTTTTGGCTTTATGTTCGAAAAAAAATTCCACATGAAAGGATTAGGAGAGATGTTTGACCAACATCATAAAGGAATACATGAACAATTCTCTCAAATCCTTTCTGCAATCGGAAAGAACAAAACCCCTGAACCAGACGCACCAACGTTTTTTATCACGACTAGATCTGGAACTAGCACCCATGACCCTCCTTACCCGACTTCACCAAAACCGATGACTGTCGACCACGCTGAAGGAACGATTAAAAAAGAAGGACCCGAGGGTGAAGAACCAAACATCATATAGAGTAAGGAAGCCTCGCGGTCCCCTACCTTTTACCATCCCTCTAAATCATCAGTGTACCTTTTCCCTCTCGATTGAAGAAGTAAAAAAAGATGATGATGATATGAACGACTTTTGTCTATCTTCAGACAAATTCATATTTATCTACCATTTGTGAAGGACTATGATTCTTATGCCAAAGGGTGCCAAAGGTTAATAAAGGTATTCTTTACATAAGGAGAGAACTCCAAAAGATAGCCTCCTCGGTCAAACTCAGTGATGAATGTTTAGCTGTTGACTCCAAAAAAGCTTACCTCAAAAGGAAAGAGACCCAGGGAGCTTCACACTACTATGTCTATAGACCTTTGGTAGTAAAGAATTCTCTAGCCCAATTAGGAGCATAACCTTATGCCATTACACTCTCTTCTTCTGGACTAAGCATCTTTGAGTTAAATAAAACCCAGTATGAGGTATTCCGCTGGCTACTCGGTTAGTTAACTATCCCCGTTAGGTATCTGTGAGAATCTGTTGGTAAGAGTAAGTAAGCGATTATATTTTGCCGGTCGGACTTCGTGGTTTTGGAAATAGATGAAGACGATTTGGTTCCAATCATCTTAGGATGACCCTTCCTTGCCACTACTCGTGCAGTGATTGGCGTTCATGAAGGGAAGTTAAGTCTAAGGGTTGGAAGTGAAACTGTCACCTTCAACATTGAGAAATCTATGAAATCTAAATATTCTTATGACGACTACCTCTACAGTGCCGACCACACTACAAAACTCGTTTAAGACCAATGGGTGGATACGGTTGACCACGATGGTCAATGGATTGAAACTAAGGAAGAACAAAGCCTGCAAAGATGTTCCGGGGCTAATTTCTTTTTACTATAAGCTTCAAACCCTCGAGCCACTGGATAGTCAATGTAGTTAGGGTTATATAAATGTAAAACCTAAGGTAGTTTCTTTTAAAGGAAATCACGCATCAATTCCTTTATGAAAATGTGAATGTATTGAATGGCCTAGTTAGTATCTCAACTATCATGTTTGAAGGTCCTCTGTATTAGACTGGCATGTGAGAATGTTCACTGTGTCATTGAATTTCATCTTGTAACACTTATAAAGTTTTTTTGATGATAAAACCCCTTTCATATGATATTTACCAATTATATCTTATTTGCAGAAGTCATAACAATTGACTCATATACAAGCTCAAGCAATGAGACACTGGAGACAAGCTAAGGGTGAGCAGAAACAGCACCGCAAACGGTAAAACCACAAAAAGCTGCACCACAAACCGCACCACGACAAAAACTGGTGGATCGGTTTACAAAAAAAAAGCAAAATGCAATGCGGTTGTGGTTTTACCTATAAAACCGAACCACAAAATCTGCACCGTACCGCACATTAATTATATAAAACCAAAAAAGGGCGCATTGATTATTTAATGTGTGTTATAAAGCCTCTAGTGCATATTATCATTAATAATCTAAGTGATGTATGTTTTTACATTAAATATATGCATTGTTATAACTGAAAAAACCGACATTGTAAACTAAAAACCCACGTTAATTATATAAGTCATAAGTGATGCATATGGTGCGGTGCGGTTAAAACCCGCAAAACTGTAAAAAATCCGCAAAACCAAAACTGCAAGTGCGGGTGCGGTTCGGTTTTAGTCAAAATCTGCACCAAACCGCACCATGCTCACCCCTAAGGTGCGGTTTGGTTTTAGTTAAAATCCGCACCAACTGTACCATGCTCACCCCTAAGAGAAGCTCAATCTCTGATATTCCTTCAAGCACTCACCCTTTTCAGACAAGCTTTGATGATACATTAAAGTCAAGCTCTGAGGACACTTGTAGTTCTGATAATACTTGGGAACAAAAAAACCTGTGAAAAAAGTTACCTCAAAGTCTACAACTAGTATTATATCAAAGGTTTTAAGGTGGTATGATGATTCAAGTTCAAATGACCAGAGGATTGTTTTCAAAGGTAAACATGGGCCAAGCTTTACAAGTTTTCAAGGTAAAAAAGCTTAAAGCTCCAATCTTTCAAGCTAAATCCAGGTCAAGCTCCAAAAGTCTTCTAGTTCCAAAACTTTCCAGCTCCAAAGTTGTACAAGTTGATGTAGGAGCAAGTGCAGGGTCCTCGACTCTTCTTGTTGCAACTAAAAGGCCACCTCCAATGAGGAATTACACTTTGGGCATTGCAGTTGTGAAAACTTGGAAACAAATTCTGAATAAGAAATTTAGAATAAAAAAGCCAAAGGAGATGTTGGAGCAACTAAAGATGTTACCAAGAAAGGGAAAAGGAAGATGGTGTAGGAGCAGCTTGTGTTTGTGAAGCTTATGTTCATCTTTTATGTTGTTGCAAAAACATGTAACTTTTTGTGTTTGTGAAGCTTGTCTTTGTACATTAAATTTGTATGGGTTGTATCCCACTAACTATGCTATGCTCTGTATGGGTTGTATCTCATGCTTGTTGATATTTAACTTTCTTGTGGTTGTGAAAACTAATAGTTGCACCAGCCACAACACTAATTCTGCATAATTTGTGTGTACATTGATTATGTATTTTCCATATTATAGTTAAAGGAGGTGTTTTGATATGACTACCCAATAAGTTTGTATGTTTGAAATAGTAAACTTGAAATTTACATGAATCGTTAAACAATGCACAACAACTTAGACACAAACATGCATAAGGCAATTACAAAAGCTTGTAGTAAATGTGGTTAATAATAAAGACTACTAAATAGTAATAACTTGATACAAGAATAGGTCGATGATAAGTTGGTGCACAACATGCA
This sequence comes from Tanacetum coccineum, assembly GCA_026074375.1. Classification (NCBI taxonomy): domain Eukaryota; kingdom Viridiplantae; phylum Streptophyta; class Magnoliopsida; order Asterales; family Asteraceae; genus Tanacetum; species Tanacetum coccineum. Next base: position 5,618 of record BQNB010082294.1, on the reverse strand, counting down.
ATTGGTCACAAAAGTTGTGCTTAATGATAAGTTTGTGCACATCATACATATGGTTACAAAACATGTGCTTAATCATAAGTTTCTGCATAACTTACATATGCTTACAAAAGATGTGCTTAATAATAAAAACAAGGAAATAAATGTTACACACATACTTAAACACTTACACTGATATTTAGTCAACATATTTGACATCGTTGTTAGATGAACCACTTGTTTGTGATAGTTGTGTTGCGATTTGTGGATCATCATCATCCCCCATCTTCATTCAACCCAATCAAACTACCCAACCTTCCATACTTTGATATACTTGCAACATTTTTTCCAACACCACCTCTCACTTTAAGGCTCTAACACCTTTCGTTAACCTCATGATCTTTGACCTCTTTAAAACTACTCTCTTTCAAGTAAAGTTTACCCTACTTTTACCCTACTTCTTCAATACTGATGACATCAAATAACGTCTATTTTATAGCATCATTTATCCTATGTATTTGACCCATTTTGTATAATTATTGCAAAGAATTGTTACTTAATCATTTATATTTAAGAATTGCAGTAATTACGGAGTACTTGGTGAATATTAGCAAAAGGCGCGCATTCTGGAGCTTAAACGATGATATTTTGAAGATTACTATTCTGAAGACCAATACGTCGTATCCATCAAGGAAGATACGGCGTATCCGCGCCTACACTCACCAAAGACCACAAAGGAAACTTGATTAATATGCCGTATCCAAGTCAAAAGACAATAGCGTATTTGATATATTGGGAATTAAAATATTTGGAGATATCAACGTGTCCTACTCTAAGATACTCCAATACGTCGTATCACATCCTTTGGTACGCCGTATCGAACCGACTTCAGAACTTATAAAATACAAAACTCAAAAAAACGAGTTTTTAAAGTGAGCTAATCATATTCTCGATACTTAAACACAAAAAGAGATTTTTCAGAGGGAGGAAAAAGAGTAGAAGAGGTCTTGCAACGCATTCCAATCCATAGAAGACAACGTGTAATTTCTTATACTTTTGTAATCGTTCAGTTTTTGGTATCATTCGTTAACTTGGATTAGTTTACTTGCTAAACAATTATCTTGCTATTAATTCTGTGGTTTGAAGGCTAATACTTCAGGTATTAGCCATGATTATGAAGATCTGAAAATATTTTGGATTTTGTTATATCTCGAATTGCTTATTTATGTTGATGCTTGTTTATGTTTTCATTTCATACTTGTTTAGTGCTTCTGTATGCGACTATATTCAATGATAATAGTGATACGGAGGCCAAGTAATCTAGAAGTATTCGGGATAGTCATCCATATAGTGATTTATACATCTAGAATCATAGGATCACAAATATTGTCCTTCTAAAATCGTGCAAAGGATACGCTTCTGGCTTAACTAGTTAACAGAAATTGCCTTTGGTTAAGTATATAAATTTGACTTACTACACAAACCATTGAGATTGCCTGATTTCAATTTATTTTCTGACCAAGAATACTCGGAGGAAGAAGTTACGAAAACAATGGCGAAAACTATGGAGCAATACATGAGCAAGACTCGAGTTGATTATGGATCGGGGGTTGTTAGGCCCAAAATTGAATACAAGGATAACTTTGAACTAAAGGGCCAATTTCTCAAGGAACTACGTACTAACACCTTCAACGGTTCGGATCATGAAGATGCGAACGAACACGCTAAGAAAGTTCTTGAGATTGTCGATCTATTCCACATTCCAAATATTACTATAGACCAAGTGATGCTTAGAGCATTCCCTATGTCCTTAACTGGAGCCGCAAGCCGTTGGCTAAGAAATTGATGTAGTGAAAAAACAAGAGATAACAAATTGGAACTGTTGATTCTCACGAATACCAAAAACAATCTTCCAACTATCGTTGATTCAAAAGAATACCGATAATTAGGCAAACTCCAATAATCATTTATTCAAACGAATACAGATTATTAAGAGAATCTTAGCAAAATCGTCAAGAATAGATTGATTAAAGAAAAGCTTTATTATCAATATCAAATATTAAACCATATCCTACACCAAATCCTTGCACCTCTTTTTATAGGAGAAGGAGTGCTTACATGTTTTCCTTCTAGGGCGATGTGGGATATAAGATAAATATAAACATAAACTATGAAACTACAAAAACTACGAAACCACGAAACACGGCATATGATGAAGGCATAATTGCATCATTCTCCCCGTATCATTCTCCCCCACTTGAAAAAAACTCGTCCTCGAGTTTGCCTCACTCGTCCCTTGTACTTGTAGCATCCAAATTTGTATCCCCTCTATCAAATTCCCTTTCTTTATAATGACTCGACCTCGAACCTTGATCGTCTTAAACCTCAACTTATCATCTATGGGTCTAGCTTTCAAATACCCTTCTTGATATTTTTTACATATCAAAATACTAACCTCGACCAAATGCCGCTTTTGCAACAAAATTAACTCATGAGGGTTTGAATCTAAGGTTTTTGAAAAATCAACACTTACAGTTTGGATCTTTGAAGAGCAAAGATCATTAGCCACAACTACAACGTCTTCCATGTTGTTTTCTACCTCACCAAATTCTTTTTTCCCAACAAATCCTTCTTCATCCTCAATGACATCTTTAATATCGGTATCATAAACTGGCATCGATTCTTCTTCTACACCCAATACAACACCCGAAAATGACACATTAGTTTCATACTTTTGAAAATTTAGATAATTGTCAACAAATCCTTCTTCCTCCTCAATGACATCTTCATATTGATCATCATCAAATACTAGGGCTTCTTTATAATCATCATTAGACATACCATCATCTTTCCATTCCTCATGTTCAACAAAAAATGATGAACCGTCACCCTTAAAGAACGGATTTTCTTACTCTTCGCCTTCACTTCTCCGACTGTTACAATCCCTACGTCTTCTTGGATTCATCATGTCATTCATTCGATCAACAAATTGATCAACGAACTGATTAAATCCCTCATCCATTCTTGCAATAATACGTTGCTCAAGTTCTCGTTCGTAGATATCATTAATATCTCTATTTCTCCTTGGAGGCATCTTAATCAGGAACCTGGCTCTGATACCAACTGATGTAGTGAAAAAACAAGAGATAACAAATTGGATCTGTTGATTCTCACGAATACCAGAAACAATCTTCCAACTATCATTGATTCAAAAGAATACCGATAATCAGGCAAACTCCATAATCGTTGATTCAAACGAATACCGATTATTAAGAGAATCTTAGCAAAATCGCCAAGAATAGATTGATTAAAGCAAAGCTTTATTATCAATATCAAAATATTAAACCATATCCTACACCAAATCCTTGCACCTCCTTTTATAGGAGAAGGAGTGCTTACATGTTTGCCTTCTAGGGCGATGTGGGATATAAGATAAATATAAACATAAACTACGAAACTACAAAAACTACGAAACCATGAAACACGACATATGGTGAAGGCATAATTGCATTAGAAATGAACTAACTGGTTCAATCACAACTTGGGAAGGTCTTAAAACAAAATTTCTGAACAAATATTGCCCACCTGCTCGAACTGTAAAGAAGATGGAGGAAATCAACAACTTTCAGCAAGAACCGGATGAAAACCTTTACCAAGCATGAGAGCGTTTTAAAGAACTCTTGATGAAATATCCTCAACACTATATAACAGAGATGCAGGAGGTAATCTTGTTTTATAATGGATTGGGAAATCCTACTCGACAAATTCTTGATTCAAGAGGTGCAATACCATCAAAGACTGCTGCTGATGCAAAAGTAGACATCCAAGAAATGGCTGAATACTCTCAGAAATGGCATAATGAAACATCTAGATCAAGAAGTACTGAAACTTCTAACGGATTGGCAGCTATACAAGCACAACTCAATAATCTTGGAAGAGAGATCAAGAAAGTGAATGAAAAAGTCTATGCTGCTCAAGTTGGATAAGAACAATGCAAATGACCCCATTACACCAAATATTTCCCACTCAAAGAAGAAAGGAAAACCCTAGAAGAAGCTTACTACACACAATTTGGTGGACCTTTTCAAGGAGGGGGTATAGAGCAGCAGCTCTGAGATACTATCAAAGGAACAACGCAAATCCTTCGTATCAAGAAAGAAGGCAATCTATGGAAGATACCCTAAGCAAATTCATGAGTGAATTGGCAAAGAGACATGAAGAAAACTCCAATTTGATTAAAGAAATCTGAGCTTTGACGGATGCTGCCATTCGAAACCAAGGAGCATCGATTAAAACTTTAGAGATTCAGATCGGTAAAATGAGCAAGGTACTACAGGAAAGAGGATTTGGGAGTCTACCTAGCTCTACTAAAGCAAACCTGAGAGATCAAGTCAAGTCGATTTCAACTACTATTGAAGCTGATTCATACCCGATACACCGTATTGGATCTTCCCAATACGTCGTATCCACTTGACAGAATCGTACACTCATGTACGAGACAAGACAAGCGACGATTCAGTTTCTAAGTCGTTTGAATGCTTACTACTGTGAAGAAAAGAAGGGATCATATGGACCACAATTCTCGGAAGCCTACTCTGAAGCTTCACAATCCATACCCCAAAAGGAGAAAGACCCAGGGAGTTTCACTTTACCTTGCTTTATTAATAATGTATGCTTTGATAATGCCCTTGTTGACTTAGGAGCTAGCGTTAGTGTTATGCCTCTCTCGACCTACCTTAACTTAGGATTAGGCGAATTAGCTCACACTAAGTTGACAGTTGAATTAGCAGATAGAATGGTGAAATATCCAAAAGGAATAGCTGAAAACGTACTAGTAGGAATTGGTAAATTTGTTTTCCCAGTAGACTTTATAATTCTAGATATGCCCGAGGATATCAAAGTGCCCTTGATCCTCAGAAGATCATTTTTATTTATCGCCCATGCTAAAATTGATGTATACAAGAGAAAGATTACTTTAAGAGTCGGAGAAGAAAGGATTGTTTTCACAAGTGTTAAACCTGCTAGTAGTTTAATTAAGAGGGTCTACATGCTAAGCTTAAGAGAAAGAATGGAACTTGATTTAGAAGCTAGGCTTATGGGAGAGACTTTTTTGTTAAATAGATCATTAGACACTTTCTTTGAGGATTACATAGAACTAAATGATCTAAATGAACCATTTGAGCTTAGGAGAAATCAAGGTAATGATTTAATGCCCACCATTGAGGAAGGTGAGGTTATTGAGGAATTTAGAACTAGGAATGATGAACTTAATGTTGAAATTGATGATTACCTTAGTTATTGCGACTATGATAAGAAGATCCATATAGATTGTGCTCACAACTTAAAGTTTTCTTGCATGATAGGGTTTGAATTTACACACGCTAACTTTTTCCCATTATTGTACGTCAATGTGATGTCCAAAAAGTTTCATAATTCGATAATGAAAAAAAAAGATGGTGTACAAAGGGAATAATGTTGTAGGAGCTTTAATGAATGTGCTTATTTTTGTTGGAACCTTTTCTGTCGTGACGGATTTTGCAGTTTTAGAAAATATAGATGCTTATCGTGATGACGGAATGGGCGATGTTATTTTTGGCGAACCATTTTTAAGGGAAGTTGGAATTAAAACAAGATGGTTCGAA
>BQNB010082293.1:13550-29372 GCA_026074375.1 Tanacetum coccineum | reverse complement strand
AAGTACTATACGTGAGAATTTTCTTGTTTACGTGTTGCCTAAGTAGCGTTTAGACCAATATTGCTCGAATAATCATGAAACATTAATTACCTTTAACCGACTGGCTGGTTAAGTAAGAGCGAGTGAATAAATAGATCTGTTAGGACTAATTATCTCTATCCGGGTAAGAATCACTTACTAGTTCAAGTTTGCCAAGAACAACCGGATATATGTTATGTCAAAACTAGTTAGGTGGTATTTCGTCGAACACCTATAAAGGAAAGCATTATATAGCAGCGTACATGCTATCTTCCACTATTAGCCTCGGTGTCATGAGCTTAGTACAACGTAAATGCCTCTTTATGTGAAGTTGTATCTCCTATAACTGCCACATACGTTTTGATAAACTTGTGGTCTACTATAATAACGTTTGAACTAAACCTATAAATTTACCAACTTTTTGTTGACGTTTTAGAATAATGACATTTTCAGCCCTTTTAGTTATAAATTTCAAAAAGTTACAATATATACCCCTAGCATGGAATATATTTGCAAAACGAGTCCACAAAGCATGCAAGCTTATTTTAGGATTCCAAATGATATTTGCAGGTTATAGCTTATTATAATAAGCTAAAATAAGATGTTTTAACGTAACAAAATTTAGAAAAAGGATTCATTAGCTAGAAAATCAAAACGGGTTATTTTTAGGGTTTTAATAAAAAAAACACATGGGTTTGAGGATTCAAGGCTTTAACAAGAGTTCCTATATGATCTTAAGAGTATTATGAATATTCTAATACAAATTATAAGCTTATTGAACAAGATTTTGAGCTTACTTGAGCTAAATTGGGTTGAAATGGGGTTTTCAGGTTTGTTCGCCTAGTAACGACTTCAAGAGTTCTTTTCTCTTGATTCTTGGCTTCTATTCTGAGCTTAGGGACTTCACTTGATCCTTCTTGGTCTGAGTTAAGACTCCATTATTATATATGATGAAATTTGAGGTGTGTTTGAAAATGAGTGGGAGGAGTTCGGCTAATATAAAGGGTAAGACACCTTGTGCCCAATTAAGTTTGATTAGTGGTCCTAGCTAGCTGAGGTGATTAAGGGATGCTAATATGATGAGTAAGGTAAGCTAGAAACTAGCTATGAAGAGGTGGAAGGGGTGTGTGGAGGTTCGGCTGCCAAGGGGGTGTTTGGAGTTGCAATGTAGCTTACAAGAGGTGATGGAGAGGTGCTTGTAAGGAGCTTTAGGATAGGGGTTGTTAACGCGTCTATCTTTTAACGAGCTTACTCGAGCTCGAGTTCGTTTAATTCTCGAGGTCGGAGCCTTTGAAAATTCTACGAGCTCGAGTCCCTAGTTTCAAACAAAAATACTGGTTCGATTAGTTTCACGAGTCGAGCTTTTAAATCTAATACTTAGCTCGACTTGTTCGAAAGCTCGTTTAGTTATTCGAGTCGAACGAGCTAAACGAGCTAGTCGAGTCGAACGAGCTTAACGAGTTAATCGAGCCAAACAACTAGTTTTTAAAATATTATACTTTAGATGTTTCTATAAGTGTTCATAAAATAATTTAAACTTAATAGTATAACTAAAAATGTGTCATGCATCATTAGTAATAAAGTTTTGACACTTCAATTATATCATTATATACTTGGTCTTTTACTTTTATAGCCCTCCATATTTTCTTCATTTATGTCTCTCTTTCAATGTGGGATGCAATTTTTTTTCCATTTACCTATCATGTAAACACACTACAAGTAAGAATATTATCAATGAATAATCACTATACTTCTAAGATTTATTAAATTATGTATTCAAAAAATTACTATATCATTTTTATATATAAATTAAGTATATGTATGTTTAGTTACAATTTGTTAATATTTGTTTATATTAACTGTGTCATTTTACTATATGTTTACAACTACTAAGATAATTTTATCATAGATATACAACAATTATATTATTTAACAAATCAAACTATAAAAAAAAGATTTAAGTATTAAACAAATCAAAATATATTTACAATCTTAATTTGGCTCAACGGTAAACGATAGTAAAGAACGTGTAGTGTCGCAAGTAGCACTCCGCTTAAAGCTTTTGAAGGCTTTTTATTTAATACTGTATCAGCTTTTAAAAATTGTGATGATACTTTAAATTCTCAACAAGTTACTGCTAGTGAATAAGTTTTATGTTGTTGTTATTAACTACTTATAAAATTACTTTTGATCATTATAGTATGTCTATGAGTTGGTTAGAAATTATAATGAAAAATTGATCCTAAAATTATATTTTTAGATGGTGAACCGCATATTTGATGAGGCTCAAGAAAATGATCTTACCTATAATTAAATTACGCAAAATGTTTAAAACTATAACATCAATATACATTTATTAAATGACTAAACATTTAGTAAAGTTGAGAGGGAATTTGTTTTTTGACTATGTAACACATACATTTAATTGGTTAAGAATAAATGACATGATCAAAAAATTGTTTCCTTTCTTGATAAAGAAATTACATAGAACCAAACAAATTCTACGCAAATTCATAGTGTCAAACACATGTTGAGAAGCTTATCGCAAGTCGTGAGCATACATTCTCGTATAAACTAAAATAGTACCCTCAGTTGTCACGAGAGTTGTTGGGTTCCTATGAAGCTTTAAAGTTCCCATTAACTAAGAACACATTCGAGTAAGTATACACTTATCATGTGTAATTAGGCATTGGTAAGTTAAGGTCATCCTACGAGACTTGGTTACAATAAAGTGTTATTTGATTGTTTAAGCAAGTAACAAAGGTGGCGATTATGATTGCCACATATCAAATTATTAGGATTTAACAGCTAAATAACATTTATTAACACGAAGAACGCAATAGAAAACATCCCAAAGGGATCTCATATGATGTGCATAGATTAACATATAAATAACAAAGTTACTATGATATGAGCACTTTCCAATACAAAACCACTAAGAAAAGCAATATAGAAATAAAGGTTATGCAAGCACACAAAGAACATACTTATTTAGACAAATGATCACATAGATATTATGATGTTTAGCTTGGAAGACATGTTATCATTGATAATCTTTTCGACCTATAGAACCAATAATAATAGTCTAAATGTTTTACAGATCAAATATACATAAGTCTCACTCAAATGGTTATATCATGAGATTCCTGCCTAAATTAACAACAACAAAGAATCCTTTCGACCTGTAGACTTTGATAAACTATGGTCAAGCATTGTCTTCTAAAAATGACAACTAAACCAACTCCCCAACACCTCTGGAAATTGGTGGGGTGGTAGGTGAGAATTCCTCAATTCAAGGCCAAGTGTGTGTGGATGGCGTAGTATAATTTGTTCAATACATTGCCCCAATGGTCTTATTTAATTTTAGAACTCCTTGACCTTCAAGGGATCTTTAAAGTGACAGATAATATAGCTAGGAGGTATATCTGATCGGATTTTGAGAGTTGGCATATTATAATCCCGCATTAGTTCGACTTTGGGAGCACAACATGGTTCCAGCCGCCGGGCTAAAATCCACAAATGATCAAATATGATTGAAATCCACAATAACTTAGTTTACAAGATTGCTTCAATCATTCATAAGTTATTTAGATTCGTGGACAACCAAAACGTATAAAAAACATAAAAACATTCGGTTAATTAGAACCCCCAAATAGATTTTGTACAACCACATATATAATATAATGTGGGAAAATTAAATAAAGTATATATGCATCGGTGAAGTTTAAATATATATAAAAAGGAAATATATATATAATTAGGGGGGGGGGGTTTTGAAGCATTATATAGCAGCGTACATGCTATCTTCCACTATTAGCCTCGGTGTCATGAGCTTAGTACAACGTAAATGCCTCTTTATGTGAAGTTGTATCTCCTATAACTGCCACATACGTTTTGATAAACTTGTGGTCTACTATAATAATGTTTGAACTAAACCTATAAATTTACCAACTTTTTGTTGACGTTTTAGAATAATGACATTTTCAGCCCTTTTAGTTATAAATTTCAAAAAGTTACAATATATACCCCTAGCATGGAATATATTTGCAAAACAAGTCCAAAAAGCATGCAAGCTTATTTTAGGATTCCAAATGATATTTGCAGGTTATAGCTTATTATAATAAGCTAAAATAAGATGTTTTAACGTAACAAGATTTTAGAAAAATGATTCATTAGCTAGAAAATCAAAACGGGTTGTTTTTAGGGTTTTAATAAAAACCACATGGGTTAATAAAATTCAAAGCTTCAAACAAGAGATTATAAGCTTATTGAACAAGATTTTGAGCTTACTTGAGCTAAAATGGGTCGAAATGGGGTTTTTAGGTTTGTACGCCTAGTAACGACTTCAAGGGTTCTTTTCTCTTGATTCTTGGCTTCTATTCTGAGCTTAGGGACTTCACTTGATCCTTCTTGGTCTGAGTTAAGACTCCATTGTTGTGTATGATGAAATTTGAGGTGTGATTGAAGAGTGTATGGTGTTTGGTTTTTATAGGTTTCATAAACATTGGTGGCCCAAGTTTGCTTGGGTGGCTAAGGTTATGCTCAAATGAGATTGGTGCCCATGTTTTATTGTTGTGTGGATCAAGGGCTATAGAGTGGTGATTAAGGGATGCTAGGTGATGAGTATTGTAAGCTAGAAACTAGCTATGAAGAGGTGGAAGGGTGTTGGAGGGGTTTATGAAGGTTCGGCTAGAAAGGGGTGACAAGGAGGTGACAAGGCTTTCTTGGTGGCCAATGGTTGTGATAGAGGTGCTTGTAAGCTGCTTGGTGACATGGTCGTGAAGTTATGGTGGTGCTAGGTAGCTTGCTTGGTTTAAAAATGGGTCAAAATGAAGTAAAAAGGGTGTCGGGTAGGTTTAAGGTTTCGGGTTAGGATTTTTGGTTTTAATTCATGTTAGGGTTAGGGTTTAAGATAGTTTAGGGTTTAGGATTAGTGTTAGGATTAAGGTTTAGGATTAAGGTTTAGGGCTTAGTTTTAAGGTTTAGGGTTTAGTTTTAGGTTTAAAGTGAAATTAGGGTTTTAGGGTTTCATTTAGGGTTTAGGGTTTTAGATTAGAGTTTTAGGACGAATTAGGGTTTAAATTTAGGGTTTAGAAGTCATGCATTAAGTGCTTGTACCTTGTGCTAAAGTGGTGGTAAAGTTTAAACATGGTTTAGGAACTTAAATGACCTTATTAGGTTTTTAGGCTTGATTAGCTTGTACATTGTGCTTTAGAAAGTTGTAACTTGATTCAGGTGGGAAAAGATATTCAAATGTTGTGTATTGATACTTGTACACATGCTTTAGAGGCTTGCACATTCATTTTATATGTATACATTACATATAATTTGGGTTTAGATGTAAACGTTAACGTTTAATGCTTGTTTTGAAAAGTATGTTAAATGGATAATGTACTTGGTAAAGATATTAAGATATAGACTTGACATATTAGGATGTTTACATGATGTAAATATAGATAGAGATGGCATTGATAGAGGTTGTGTGATCTCGTTTACTTAGAGATGCAAGTTACGTTGCATAATGAGATAAAGCAAAAAAATTCCCTTTAAAAAGGTGGTATATAAAGTGCATATAATTTAATAGATGAATATTACAATGCATCTAATTTAATAGATGGATAATTACATTGATGAAAATTACGGGTTGTTATAGTCTCCCTCCCTTAAAAGAAATCTCATCCCGAGATTTAGTTAGATGCCGGAGTGATGTTTGAAAACAGATGTGGATACTTGGCACGAATTTGATCTTCGCGTTCCCACGTAAATTCTGGTCCTCTTTTAGAGTTCCATCTTACTTTGACTATAGGAATACGACTTTGTTTCAGTTGCTTGACTTCTCGATCCATGATCTCCACTGGTTCTTCCACAAAGTTAAGTTTGTCATCGAGTTGAAGCTCTTTCATTGGAATGACAAGGGATTCGTCAGATAAGCATTTCTTTAGATTAGAAACGTGGAAAGTACTGTGGACATTACTGAGCTCTTCAGGAAGCTCAAGTTTATATGCCACTGGGCCAATCCGTTCAAGGATTTTGAAAGGTCCAATGTACCGAGGGTTAAGCTTTCCTCGTTTTCCGAATCGGATGACACCTTTACGAGGTGACACTTTTAACATAACACGATCTCCAACTTGAAATTCTAAAGGCTTTCGCCTTACATTGGCGTAACTTCTTTGCCGATCTCTTGCAGCTTGCAAGCGTTGTCGAATTTGCACTATCTTTTCAGTGGTTTCATGGATTATTTCTGGTCCCGTAAGTTGAACATCTCCAACTTCGGCCCAGCAAACAGGTGATCTGCACTTTCGACCATAAAGTGCCTCAAATGGTGCTGCCTTAATACTGGCATGGTAACTGTTATTGTAAGAAAATTCTACTAATGGTAAGTGTTTTTCCCATCCTTTTCCAAAATCTATAACACAGGCTCGAAGCATGTCTTCAAGTGTTTGGATGGTCCTTTCACTTTGCCCATCAGTTTCGGGATGATATGCCGTACTCATGTCTAATTGAGTACCTAAAGCACTTTGTAATGATTGCCAGAATCTGGATGTGAAATGACTGTCACGATCCGAGATGATGGATATTGGTACTCCATGTCGTGAGACTATTTCCTTTATGTACAATCTTGTAAGGGTTTCCATACTATCTGTCTCTTGGGTAGGGATGAAAGGTGTAGATTTGGTAAGGCGATCGACAATGACCCAGATTGTGTCATGTCCGTTTGAGGTTTTAGGTAGTTTTGTGATGAAATCCATCGTTATTATTTCCTACTTACACATAGGAATCTCCGTTTATACCAGTAAGCCGGATGGCTTCTGACATTCTGCCTTAACTCTAGAACATGTCAAACATTTGCCAACATATTCAGTGATGATTGCCTTCATGTTAGGCCACCAATAGAGTTTCTTTTAGATCTGTTTCTTCTTGTCACGATACCTGGGTAAATGGATATACTTTGTGTTATGGAACTCATGATGATCAAGGTCCTCTAGATTACCAAAGAGTGGGGAACCGCTTTTTTAGTATTTAATATAAACGATGTTCCATCTGGGACGTATTTCAAATGCTTTTGGTCCATTCCTCGTAAGTTTTACACCCTTGATGTTTTCTTCTCTTGTGTGCCTTCAGTTTTGAGCTTTAAAAATTTGTAATAGTAATTTTGGATGAGTGGTCATAACTAATGATCTAACTCAGAGTGGTTTAATTCGTTCCTTCCGGCTTAAGGCATCTGCTACAACATTTGCCTTTCCAGGATGGTAGCGAATTTTATAATCGTAATCTGCAAGAAAATTCTAGCCAACGGCGTTGGCATTGTTACATATGTTCAACCTCTTTCTGTTCAAGGATATTCGCTGATTGATTAATTTGTGGATAGACTGTGTATGATCACTGTGGACACAGTTACATTTGGGTTGTCTTTACAGATAGGATGCTCTAAATTTTAATTGCTCCGGACACTATCTGCTCCCAATTCACAGATCATGAATGTGTGGTTCAAGGGCTGGTACATAATTCTTCTTTTCATTAAGCGTAAGTTGCAGGATCTTGCATATGCAATAACCTTCTCTCTTTGCATTAACACCGCTCCCAGAACTTTGTGAAGATCGTTATTAAGACTCATCTAGGATATAATAACAATGATTGAAAAATTGCACAGCGGAATAATAAACATTGAATTTTAAGTTATTGTTCCAAGGTTTTTCTTTCATTGCATCTATGTTTCCCCCAACCTTTCCCCCTAACTTTATAAAGTTGGGGGGCTATCTAGAACCTAAAACTATTAATTATACTAACTAATAAATGTGTACAACGCATCCACATCTTTTCTAGACTGTCATTGTGACGCTTTTAGTTTGTCTGGATGCCTCTTCACCAGGGACCGCCCTAAATACCCTTTTTATATATGGTTTTACAAGACTTACACATAGAAGATGATAAGTAAGATAAATATATAGGAAAAAAATTAATCATTTAAATATTAAAACTTGATCTTCTAATATTATAACACCTGTTATTTTAGGTCATTGTTGAAACATTATGAAATTCATTATTTATTGGTTAGGGTGTACGCGTTTGCTCTTAAACCGTAAAGTTAATGTTAAATCGCGTATAACTGAAATGGATCAAACAATGTAAACGTGGCATTTTTAAACGATTTAAAATGTTTGCATCAAAGCAAGTGTTATATTGATTATTATGAGGATAATTAATAACTTTGTTCATTTCTTATTATATTATTGGGCTAATGTAATATGCTTACGTTTCTTAATAAAATGAGTTTTTTTATTTTAGGCTTACCCGGGGGGGAAGTGCAAACAAAATACCTAAGCTACCGCTCTAAACAAATACCCACGATTATACCCAATACTCAAAATAATCAAATATTACATCTTATATACATATATATGCCGAAATTAGATGGATTGGACCATAGATGTCTTCACTTGCAATAATATCTAGATATTTCATAATGTTACAACTCTTACACATTTTACCAACTTGCGTCATGGATAACTTATCCTAGGTGTTAGAAAGTAACCATGGTTTTAAGTTTGCAAGACTATTTATAACTATAATTAGAGATTGCCTTGCATGAGTTACGTAATGTTTCATACTTCTTTTTACTTAATCAAATTTAATTTTCTTTCTCTCTTTTTCTACACCAAAACCCACGGGCAAGATTAAGCCCCTCAACCAAAATCCATAACTTTGATTTTCTAAGATGTACAACCCTATTACACAACGTACTTAACTAGTATTCTAAGGAGTGTTTGCAAGTTTGGTTCATCATTTGCAAAAGTATATAGAAGGAAAAAGGAAAGATTAGGATTTTGGGGAAACTAATCTGTGTCTTATAAGCTTGGAAAGCTTTGTTTTTGAATTCTAATACACGGGGTTGTTTAGAACTTATTTCACATCTCTTACAATCAATCACTTAGGTTTTCTTAAATCCATGATACTTATATTTCTTTATAGATTTTATGTATTACATGTTAAAATATAGGCCATAATCACCACTATATGGACTTTTGAATATGGTTTAAATTGAGTATTTTCTTATTTTGAGGTTTATTCGCAATTTATACAATTTTTTCTCATGTGCCTTAATGTTCATAAATATCATGGTAAAAAAAGTATAAATATAAAAAGCATGTTAACTTTTATAGGAATTTAAGTAATAATAACCATGTTTAGGTAAATTAGGGGTTGGGTTTTATAATGTTTCTTTAAACTTCTCATATGAAAATAAAAGAAAGTAAAAAGGGTTTATTTTTTTTTTATTTTTTTTTTTTTTTTTTTTTTTTTTTTTTTGTTTTATTCGTTTATTTTAATGTTTTTATTTTGTTTTTTTTTTTTATTTTTTCGTCTTTTTCTTAGTTTTTTTTTATTTTTATAATTTTTTTATTGTTTTTGTATTTTTTTTGTTGTTTTTTTTTTTTTGTTTTTGTTTAAATTGTTACAATGATACTATCAAAGGGACATCCTTAGGGATGATATTGAACCCTTATTATATGTTACCACATTTGGTTAAAACTATGGTTTTTTTTTTATTATTTTTTAAAAGAGTTTTTTTATAGTTATAGAATACTATCCCCTTAAATTGATAACATTATCTACACTACTGGTTTTATATAAAGAAGAATCAAATTTGAAGTACTTAGGGGCTGTCCTCAAATTCGAATCTTTGGACAGTAGGTTTATGGTATGTTTTATAACAATATACGCCTCGTTGACGATCCATAATGATAAGGAAAGACTCGAAAAAAAAAAAAAGAAAAACCAATCTTATAACGAAAAAGATACGGTTTTCTAATATTAAAAACAATGTTTTACGATTATAAATACTTTTTTAAAAACTATTTTTATAAATAGTTTCTATTTCATGTAACAGCAAATTTGAGTTTTAAAAACATCTCATAAATATGATTATTATAACTTTTTGGATTTTTTTTCCGAAGATCGTACACCGAACGAATAATAGAAAGAATCCGTTTTCAAAACGGAACTTTATAACGAGGTTGTAGGTAAATTAACAGACGATTTATTCGGATAATTAAAGTTTTTAAAAGTAATTTTTTTTAATGACTATTGAACAGTTTTCTTATAATATCATCGTAATTAATCAGTGGAATTTATCTTTTATAAATATAATACCTCTTTTAATAACAAAAACGTACTCCAAGGAAATCACTGAAATCGGGATTACAAACGAATCTATAAGTTATTTACGATTACAAGTTTTACGCAAATTTTAGCATTATTTACAATTTATTTTATTTTCTTTTTAGTTTAAAAAAATATTAAAAAAACGACTAAAACGAGCTGTTTCTGGTGAAAGTCTGTTTTCTTTTTTGGGTTTACTTGTGAAACCAGTTAATTTTACCTATGTTCACATCGCAGAATCTTTAAAAAAACTTTGAAAAATGTTAATATTATATAAAAAATGTTTGATTCGCTCGCTCTTACTACTCGAAGACAGGTGGACGTTAAGATAATATACGCGAAGCAATAGGGTCTTCTTTTTTTATAACGACCAAATTAGGTCATTTTTACGAAATAAAGGATATTTATTATAATAAAACGTTTTCACTTTCTAAATATTATTTTACCTAAAATGATTTGTCTGTTTGTGATTATGCTATATAGAATATTGACGGGGTGAGTTGTGTTACAAAGTGCTTATATTACTAGGGAGTTTACATAATTATGATGCCCTTCTTCGGATGGGCCCGAATCGATGAGTTGTTGGATTGTACGATTAATGTGTCCTATCTCTAAATCCTCGTTGAGTCATGTCATGACCTCTTTAATTAGGATAGCCCGGTCAAACGGCCCGGAACCCGGTCCGATACAGATATAGTACGTGATTGTAGACAAACTATATGTATTTTATTCAATTGTGCTTGGTGTTTGTTAATTTAAATGTTCTGTGGTTCTTAATTCCGGCCTCTATTTTTAAATAGTTTGAACATTATCGTCTTGCGTGAGTTATTTATCTGTCGATTATTTAAGGTATCTGTACTCAGGTGGAGTAGTGAAGTTCAATAGCCCCTCTTTTACAGTTTTACTGATTTGTTATTAGTTTGGGGGTGTGTTTGGGAATTGGAATTGGTGGAGAAAAATGGGAAGGGTGGAATACATGCTTGTTTTATAAGTTGGACGCAAGGGTTGATTTGAAAGTAATATTATTGATTATGTGTGTGCTCTAAGTTTTGTTGCGAAATAACCTCCTGAGCCCTATTATTCATGAATGTTAATTGCCATAGGTTGTAGTTAGGTGAATTACATATGTGTGCGCGCCGAACATGATATAATAGATCTATTGGGACATACCTCCCGCGATTAGGTGAGGGAATTAGCTAATCATGTAGGAATTACGATCGCACATTCTGTCTTTTTGACTTGACCATATGTCGGACCTTGGATGTGTTGCGGGGAGTGGGGTTACAACATCTGTATGGATGAGCAAATATACTGCTAAAAAATAGCAAATATATAGGGTTTTGTTTGGTATGCCTTCTGGTTAGGTTTGTCGGTGTCATGAGCTTAGTGCAACATTAATCTGGTTTTGTGCTGATTGTGTGTGCACATATGTTCTTTGTTAGCATCACGGGGAAAATCTTTTTGGTTTTGCGGGTGTGGGTCCATTTTTTTTTGCCCATCGTTCATAATTTTAATACATATAAACCTATGATGAAAGCACCAACAATTTTAGTTTCTGCGTTTTTAAGCAAATGTTTTCATGGAGGTGGGTCAGAGGGAGTGGGCAATTAGGGCCGAGATGCCAAGGGAGTGTATGCATTTGGATGTGTGTTTTGGGCAGGATTAGATTTGCACTGTTTAAAGACTTGTAGGAGAGTAGCAGTGGCAGCAGCATGTTCTTGGGGAAGGAGATAATCTATGTGCGTGTTTCTTTTGTTATATAATATTAAATATTTTTTAAATAAAGATCAAGTGTAAAAGCTCTATATAGGCGCTTTTGATAACATGTCTTTTATTTATAATCAAAGTGTAATCAGCGTTTTTTAATTTTTTAGTGTTTTTTTGTTTGTTTTAAGGACTTTGGTGTCTTGTCGTTCTTATATATATTTGTGCTGTGAGATATTGAAGTAACATGCCCCCGAGAGTTCCTTTATTCGCCGCGTGCTGCGGACCCATTTTGGTGGTGGGCGGGTCTTGTTCTTTATTCTGTTGTGTTTGTGTTTTTTGTTGTTGATCTTTTTGTTACATGATATCTTCTATCTTTATAAGGAGATCTTCTAGAATCTTCAAAATCTTTCATCTTTGATATTCTTTGACTTTTCAATGCTTATCTTCATGGAAATCTTCCAGCTTTTAATTCTTCCATATGTAGAATACCAAAGTGTCATATTAATCCCTTGTTGTTTCATTCGTCTTCATTTAAGCATATGTAGTTTTGTAATCATCAAATCAATAAACCCAACAATCTTCCCCTATTTGATATTACAAAACTATCTCCATGAATGAAACAATCTTCAATGCTTCCCCTTGACTTAAGATCTCCTTAAACATGCCACCACAGGCAATAAGCTGCAAATCAATAAACCTGTAATCTTCTTCCCCTTTTTGTAATCATCTAATAGGGGTCTTCTGTAGATATGCAACTTGGATCATAACAGCTACAAACCATATATCACAACTACTAATCCACCCTTCCAACAACTCAAAGTACCCGCCATGATGCATAATAAGAAAAATGACTCTGAGCAGTAGAAACATAAACTAGCAGTAGTAATAAATGACTAGTAGTAGTAACGAAACACTTCCCCTCAAGTGGTGCATGTAGATGGTTAAACATGTCAACAATAAGCTTCCCCTGAAAAGTATGTTAACCATCTCTTGAATCTCGAACTTAGTAGGCTCTATGTAATGATCACTGATGAAGAAAACTGAGTATAACGAACTTGATGAAGAAGTAGAATTTACCAAACTTGTGTCTTATGTCTTGTTTATCCACGTGACGTCGAACTCATACTACAAATCACAAAAGTATAAGTAGACCGCAACCTCTTGAAAGAATCCTCATTTATCCTATAAAATGAGACACTGAGCACAATAACGTAACTCCTTTAAGTGATAGCGAATGTGAGCATTGAGCATCATAAGAAAAATCACACATTGCTAGATTCTTCAAGTCTTCGTCAACACTATTTAAGCATGAACAAGTTATCTTTAAAGTGTAACACCCACTTTAAGATATGATAAGAACACGCATCTGTGAAACTCAACTACAACATCAAATAGGTGATAATCAATCGTCTTCGTAATCATTTTTTTAATAAATCTCCAAAACGAGCCATAAAATCAATAAGAATAAACTGAAATAATTCCAGTTCTGTCCGAGATCCAAACCATGTGTGTCATTCGATAACCTTTCTCAGCCGAGAATCAAAAACCTTTACTGGCCGATATCGAACATAACTGGTAGTGGAAACGAGCAGTACAAACAATGAACTGGCAGTATAAACTCTTTGTTTGCCAGCAGTATTAATACACTACAAGCAGTACTAACTTGCATTCATATATCAAACCTTCCTTATACAAGCAGTACTAAATTTCTTATCTTTTAAACAGTACTAACTCTTTAAAACATCAGCAGTATAAACATTCAATGAGCAGTACTAACTATGAAGTACATCAGTACAAACGAACTCCTTTGCCAGTATTAAAAATCAACAAGCAGTAGTACTAATCTTGAGGCAGTAGTAAGTTATTTAAGCCCAAACAATAGTAATCCTTGAATCCCTAAAAGTATTAATTTAATACTGCTTTTTACGCTAGCAGTACAAACTTCATTCCCAATGCTGGCAGTAGTAAAATCAAACAAGCAGTACTAATGTTACAAGGGCAGTACTAACTCACTATTAGCAGTATAAATGATACCTTGTGTCTTCTGCTGCTTATTCGACCACAAATTATAAACCATCTGCTGCTTTTTTTAAGTATAAACATGACACTTTAAAGTGTCGCAAAAACCCTAAAATCACCAAAATCGCCCATAACTTCCAAAACAGAAAATCATACCTTCTTTTTCCTTCATAGCATGACATCAACAAACCTTGTAGATCCTAAATCAAGAGCCACCAGGCTCTGATACCAATTATGAAGATCGTTATTAAGACTCGTCTAGGATATAATAACAATGATTGATAAATTTCACAACGTAATAATAAACATGAATCAAAGTTATTTTCAAGGTTTTTCTTTATTGCATATGTTTCCACCTTTCCCCTAACTCTATAACTTGGGGCTACTAACTAACTATTAATCTATACTAACTAACTAAACGTGTACACACACGTTTTTCTAGACTCTCATTGTGAGCTCTAGTTTTCTAGATGCCTTTCACCAGACGCCTAATACCCTTTATATATAGGGTTTACAAGACTTACACAAGAAGATAAATATAAGACAAAATAAATCATTTAAATATTAAACTTGATCTTCTAATATCTTCTATCTTTATAAGGGGATCTTCTAGAATCTTCAAAATCTTTCATCTTTTGAACAATTCCAGCTTTACGTTTAAGTTCTTTTGTTTCATTCTTTTATGCACTTTGTCTCATCAAATCAAGAATCCCAACAACCTTGATGGGATGCATCACAGTAAACAACAAAGTCGTCAGTTCCTTCTGGTAATGCTAAGATTGGAGCTTCACATAACTTCTGTTTTAGTAGTTGAAAAGTAGACTCTTGGTCTTTTCCCCAGATATACTTTTTGTTTTTATAGGTTAATTCAGTCAAAGACTTTGCAATCTTCAAGTAATCTTTGATAAATCTCCGATAATAACAGGCAAGTCCTAAGAATTGACGTATTTATGTGGGTGTAGTAGGAGATTAACAATTCTTAACTGCTTCAATCTTGGTAGGGTCAACATGAAGTCCTTGACTATCAATTAAGTGTCCAAGAAATTATACTATACGAATCCAAAAATCACACTTGGAGAACTTGGCATACAACTTCTTTTTCTTGAGTAATTCTAGGATTATTCTCAGATGATTTGCATGCTCTTCTTTGTTACGGGAGTAGATAAGAATATCATCAATGAACACTATTACGAATTTATCCAAGTATGGTTTACACACACTGTTCACGAGATCCATAAATACAGCAGGTGCGTTAGTTAAACCAAATGGCATCACTTGAAATTCATAATGTCTGTATCTTGTTCTGAAAGCAGTATTTGGAATATATTCATCCCTGACTCTCAGTTGATAATAGCATGATCTTAAGTCAATCTTCGAGTAGACACTCGAACCTTGAAGTTGGTCAAATAAGTCATCAATCCTGGGTAATGGGTAACGATTCTTTACGGTAAATTTATTCAACTCTCGGTAATCGATACACATTCTGAAAGATCCGTCTTTCTTTTTGACAAATAAGACAGGAGCTCCCTATGGTGAAGTACTTGGTCAGATAAAACCTCGGTCTGCTAACTTTTGAAGTTGGTTAGATAGTTCTTGCATTTCTGAAGGAGCTAATCTATAGGGTGCTCGGGCTACAGGTGCCGCTCCTGTAATTAGATCAATTTGGAATTCTTCAGGAAAAACTTCCGGGAATTCTCTGACTACTGGGATATCTTCTAGTCTTTTCTCGTCTGACTTCTTTTCCATTACTTGGATTATATATCTTTCAGTTTTTATATAGGATATGAGACTTAGTCGGGTTTTACTTTGATTACCTCAGATGATCAAAGTTTCACCGTTGATTGGGATGTGGATGACTTTCTCGTCACAAATAATTCTAGCATGATACTTGGATAACCAATCCATACCAATGACGACGTC
>BQNB010082292.1:0-26669 GCA_026074375.1 Tanacetum coccineum | reverse complement strand
TCTTCCATGCCCTATGATTCACCTCTCTCAGGAGGCGACACACCTGGAAGTAATGAGGGCAGCAAGAAACTTAATGAATTGACGGAATTATGTACCAAACTATTTGACAAAGTCACCAACTTAGAGAAAGATCTCAAACAAACTAAGAAGGTTTATGGTAAGGCTCTTACAAAGTTGGTGAAGAAGGTCAAATACTTGGAAGACAAGCTTAAGTCTACTACAGAAAGGAGAAAGGCAAGGATGGTTATTTCAGATGATGAGGAGGATTTGGTTTCAGAGGATCCTTCCAAACAGGGGAGGATGACAGAGACAGAATATGAAGATGTAGATGTAGAGACAGAATATGAAGATGTAGATGTAGAGACAGAATATGAAGAAGTTGAGTATGAATTGGATCAGACTGATACGTTGCAATAGATTACTCCTACTAAGGTTTCACAAGGTGAAGAACAAAGTCAAGAGAGTTTTGAAGTTCAATTAGATGTTCTCAGTGCAGCTAAGATCCTTGCAGATGCATCCAGAGAAAGAGTAAAGACTTATAAAAGTTACACTAGAAGAAGAAGAAGTACTGTCAGTTCAAAAGATAGTACTGCTGGAGGTCTTTTTAGTACTGCTGAGAAAATTCTAAGTACTGATGAAAGGATAGCTCAGAAGCTAAATGAGGAAGAAATGGCAAAAGCTGCAGTAAGAGAAGAACAGGAAAGGATTGATTTTGAAAAAGCCTTAGAGTTACAAAAATAGTTGGATGAAAGGGAAGAAACTGGTAATATTGACTGGAGTATTGTTGTTGAACAAGTTCAAGAGAGACAGTCAGATACTATAAAAAGATATCAAACACTCAAGAAGAAACCAGTCTCAGTAGCTCAAGCAAGGAAGAATATGATGATTTACTTGAAGAATATGGCTGGATACAAGATAGGTTACTTCAAAAGAATGAGCTATGATGAGATCAGACCCATGTTTGAAGAAGAGTATAATAAGATACAAACTTTGTTTAAGAAGGATACTGAAGTTGAAAAGACAAAGACAAAGAGAGTTGCAGAAGAGACACTACTTCAAGAGAGTTTCAAAAAGTTAAGGACAGCTGAAGCTTCAAGTTCAGAACCTATTCAAGAACAACCAACTGAAGAACCAAAAGAATTATCTGAAGAAGAACTTAAGAAGATGTTGGAGATAGTTCCAGTAGAAGAAATCAAGGCAAAAGCTTTACAAGTTAAGTATCCTATCATTGATTGGGAAATTCATACTGAAGGATCAAGAAAATATTAGAGGATTATCAGGGTTAGAAACATCACAGAGGCATATCAAGTTTTTGAAGATATGCTCAAAAGATTTGACAGAGAAGACCTTGTTACATTATGGAGCTTAGTTAAAGAAAGATTTAGATCAGCAAAACCTACTGAAGATATGGAAAGAGCTTTATGGGTTGAACTAAAAAGACTGTTTGAACCAGATAAAGATGATGTGCTATGGAAACTACAAAAATATATGCATGATCCTTTGACATGGAGACTGTATGATACATGTGGAGTACATCATGTATCTTTAACAAGAGGACATGACATCTATATGTTAACAGAAAAGGATTATCCATTGTCTACTGCAGTTATGGGTTTGATGCTAAGCAGAAGACTGCAAGCAGAAGAAGATAGTCAGATGTTAAGAGACCTAGTTATGAAGGTCTTCATAGAAGCCAACAAGCCAAGAAGCTAAAGTGTTTGGAAGAATCCTCTTGGAGCCAAAAAGCTATAATTCAAGTAACTTGATGATTTGGAGATAAATCACAAGTTTAGGGGAGGATTATTGGGAATTAAGAGCTTCTACAAGGATATACTGCTGATGGACTTAGTACTGCTATTTGAAGATTTGTGCTGCTACTGAAGATTAAAGAATATAAACTAAGTCGTTAGTACTGCTAGTTAGTTTATTAGTACTGTTAGTATAAGAAGTTAGTACTGCTTATGTGATATGCATGAGATATATTAGGAATAGATATGCATGATCACTTAACGCGGTTTGTAAGCCTACTAGGGTTTTCCTTGGTGTATAAAATGAACCCTACGGCATAGTTAGAGATACGAACTCAACATAAAAAAATCATAGCTATTTAGGCAAAACATATAGTTGTTTTGTGAATCATTCAATATATTGTGAGTTGAGAGAAAGATCTTGTGTTGCTATTGTTACATTGTTTAATTATTCTTCTAGTGTATACAGATTAGATTCTGCATAATCTTTATATATTCTATAAGGTTCATATCATAGTTGTTTTAGATCTATCTAAGATAACTAAAGCCTTAACAAGCTAATCTAAGATATGTTCAAACGGGATCAACACTTTGCTTCTTCGGCTTTTACAGGTCAAGAAGTGATTGTGCAGCTTGTTCATCTGTAGCAATGCCTTTCCCCTTACCTTCAACTACTGGGAGTCTTTGGGTGATACATAAGGCAGGTTCACGAATAGCCACTCCGCTGACGGGTGCTTGAAAAGATTACAAACTCATCTGAATACCTCTCTGAAGATTGTATTCATCATCTTCTACTAGAATTTTAGGAGCTGGTAGAGGTTCTTCATCTTCTTCATCAACAAGATGGTCAGTCCTCTTTCCCTTGCGAACTTTCATCACTTTACCCTTGCGGATTTTCTTTGAAGGAGAAGGCATGGAGGTTTTCTCTTTCACTGGCTTTATTTGTTCGACAAGAGTAGGCTGTTTAGCAGGTGCGGGCTTTTTGGGCTTGTCAGCTTTAGAAGCTGTCTTTTTCTCTCTATCCTCTTTAGCTGTGGGTTTACGAGCAGCCATTTCCAAATATTGCTGGTAGTATGGTGAATTTTGAATGACTTCCGTAATCAACTCTTGTGGAATAGGCTTTCCAAAAACTTTATCCTTTTCGCCTTTGGGGACGAACTTGAGATTACCAAGAAGAAAGTCATCTCCTGCAACGTGAATAGGAGATACAGGTCTTCTGTGAATGTTATGTCTGCTCCCCAAATAATATATTATAAGCTTTGTGAACCGGTAGTAAGGAATGACGTGAGGCATTGGCTTCTTGGTAGGAATAATAAGATTTGCCCGATGAGTGAAGAAAGTCTGAATCGCTTGTACACACTCTTCCCACAGAAGTTCTGCATAGTCAACATTGGATCTTGTAGCAATACCCCACAACATTTGAAGAACAGGGAGTCTGGGTTTATCATTGCCAGAAGTCTTCCCTGTTAAGCACTGGTTGATTAAAGACAGAATAGCTCTCCTTGGCTGATATAAGTTATTCACGTGCATCTTGGAAACAAAGTGAATTTCTTCTGGGTAGCCCAGTTCGTTCACAAAGTCCATAACCTGTTCACCAGCTGGAGGTGACTCAAATGGATGAGCTGAGTCTACAAGGGTAATCTCCAAAGCCTTACGAAGAAGATCAACATTAAGAGTAAACCATTGTTCATCCAGTTGAAAGCTGTATACCCTAGTCTTTGCATCCTGTACAAGGGTATTCCAGAACTATTGTATGTAGATAGTTGGAACATTTGTTGATGCAGTGAATGCTCTGAAGAAATTTATGTTCTGAAGAATGTCAACCGAGATGCGGAAGATATGATTCTTTTGTAATTTTTGTAGATCTAAGAGAAGATTTCCCTTTCCAATAGGTAACCATGCATTGAAAGAAAGAATTTGTTCGTCAGATCTAGTAGGAGCAGGAGCAGGAACATTCTCTTTATCCATCTTATCTGCTAAAGAATATCAACACAGATAGAGAAAATAGCAGATAATTGATTGTGTATGACAATATTAGCCTTGTGTTTGACTTGCCATACCATGTTTGATTAGGTTATGATTAACTCAGGTTTGATGAGAAATTTCACATTGAGTCATTGGTTATTGGCTTTAGTCACGCCAATAGTCAACAGTGGTCAACCTTGGTCAAGGTCCAAAAAGTATCCGTAAAGCTCAATCACAAGTTAACTAGGCCCGGATGGGAGTTAGCTATGTAATTGGGCCTTTGGAATGGGCCTTAAGTGGTTAGTGGGCTTAATGGGCCAAGTAATAGGAGTTTGGCCCAAACCGCTACCCAGCAGTTTACCAAACAGCCATATGGTAGTTTAGGTAAACCGCCGTGTAGAAGGACACCAAACCGCCGTGAAGGGTTTGGGCAAACCGCTGCAAAGCGTTTCACAAAACCGCCACATGGAGGTTTGGGCAAACCGCTGAGGAATGTTGATTGACAAACTTCTACGAATAAAATATTATTAATAAATAAGAAAATAATATTTTTCCTTAAACCGATGTGACCAAACCGCTATGAATATTTTATTAGTATTTCTTTAAATCGCTGCCATTTGAAAAAATTCGAAATAGAGGTTTGCCTATCTTAATTTTAAATAGAATAATTTACCAAACCGCTACCATGCAGCAGTTTCCCTGTATGAATTAAAATATTCATAAATAATTCAAACCGCTACGGGAAAATTTAATCAAACTGCTATGAGAAAACTCTAACTAAACCGCTGCATAGCATAAACCTAAGCAAACCGCTGCCAAGAATCTTAACCAGAAACACAAACCGCTATGATGAACAACTAACTTAAAGTCAATATTCTATCAATTTTGGCAAATCAAACATAATCCAAGGTATCCTAGACTCATTTTAATCTACTAGCATGCATTTTAAACAACCTAATCTATCTCATTACATCCAGATTGAGCCTTAAGCTACCTTTAAGCCTCAAAATCCTTTAAAACCATAAGGGGGCATGCATACATGTTTAGATACACAAACTTGACATCTAAACTATAACTAACAACAAACAAACAGATTTCAACTACAGCAAACCACTGTTGACTTTCAAAAGTTAACACACTTATAAAAATCATCAATTTAGGCATACCAATGACTGGGGATCACAACTAAACATCAAAACTACATCATCATACCCTAAGGAACAAATCCTAGCAACAAATCATAACATATTACACTACACAAGTATTCGATCAAAAACAAATGTAAGATCAATTTTAGAACACAAATGTGTTAGAGTTAATCCAAGAAAGTTATGATCGAGTAAATAGTGACCCTAAACGCACCTATCCCAGCCACCAATCATCATTTTCAAACAACATTTAATTTTCGAGAAACCCTAAGTGGTTTTCTAGTAATTCTCAATGATTAAGTGTGTTTTGATTTAATTCCTTTAATCTATAGTATTATCTAATGATATTGAACAGGATTTAAGAGTTACCTTAGCAAGAAAATCACTAGAATACGAAGATCAAACGTGCTATAGTAGTGGAGGCGGTTTGCGTGAAGTGTGTGTGTTTTATATGTTTGACCAAATTTGCAAGGTTTGACCGATTATGGCAAACCGCTGCCTTTTATGCTCCTAAGTTACAAATTTAGCAGATTTGGTCCTTGGGCTTTCTAACTTCTTTTATTTCTTGGTTTAAGTATTTCTAAGGTTATCAGAGTTTGGGAAATGGCCGATTTAGTCCCTATTGTTTATAAAATCTAGGAAACACATAGCACATTACATTTAAGCCCCTAAACTTTCTAACAATTGACAACTTTGGCCCTTTGAGTTAAAATTAATTAACTCCCCTTCAAGTTATAACCCGTTTCAAATACAAAAACCTTTTTCGTTAAACGTGAGATGTTTTAGAAACCCGTTTGATGAAATAAATTTGAAATCACACTCCCCCTCAAACAATGACCCGTTTTCTATTTAAAGAGTTGTAGTCGTTGTTTGAGTGGAAAAATTTATTTGTAAAAGCACAAACTGATTATTTTCAACAACATTTTTTCCACCATGGTTAACACAAATAATTTTGAAGAATCAACTAAGAAAAAATTATCTAGTTAAAAAGAAGACTTTCTCTTCTTTTATGAAGAAATGACGCACTGAAACGTACATTACTCTTGTAAACGAGCCAGGCCTATGTACAAAGTATTCATAACCCTTGATGCATGGATATGAAGTAATCCATGCCTGGGAAAAATTAATTACCCGTTGTCAGGAACAGATGTCTTTTTGGAGACATACTTTCCTCAGATTGAAAAGCGGTTGCAGTCTGAAATAACTGCAAGCCATAAAGACATGTTTTAAAAGGTGTGAACTTCTGCTCGAACTTTATTTAAACACCTGTGTCATTTTTGAATGATATTTCTAGGTCCGTAAATATTATCAATTTTCAGAAGACATGTCTTGAAAAATATATTTGGTATTTTCTATTTTATGATTTTTATGGTTTTTGTAGGTTTTATATTTTTGTATTTTTCTTTTTGGTTTTAAATATGTACATAGGATACATGAAGACCTTTCTTTACTCATCCTCTTCTACCTGAAGACGTTTGAGAGTTTTCGGAGTCATACTCTTCATTCTAAGTTGCGGGAGAAGAAATTCGAACTGCTCTCTTGGTAATGCCTTAGTAAATATGTCCGCAAGTTGATAATCCGTCGTCATGAAGTAAAGTTCAACCACGCCATTCTCTACTTGCTCTCTTATGAAATGGTGACATATGTCGATGTGCTTTGACCGAGAGTGCTGGACATTGTTGCAGCAGAGGGCGATAGCACTTTTTTTATCACAATACAGAGGCATATTATTGAATGCAAAGCCGTAGTCAGCCTCTTTGGTTGAGATAGCAGTGCTTTTCTGCTTCTTCGATGACCGGCTCACTAATTTATCTCCTAAAAACTGAGCACTTCCTGACGTACTTTTGCGGGTATCCTGACAACCTACATGATCTGCATCTGCATAGGCCGTTAGTGCCATATCAGTGTCCTTCGGATACCAAAGACCCATGTTAATGGTTCCTCTGAGGTACTGAAAGACCCGCTTAATTGCTTCAAGATGCTTTTTGGTAGGCTTAGTCTGATACCTAGCACACATGCACACGGCAAATACAAGGTATGGTCTACTGGCAGTGTTGTACATTAATGAGCCGACCATACCTCAAAACCGAGTCTGGTCAACTGGAATCCCTAAGGGGTCCTCATCCAGTTTTGATCTATCCACCATTGGTGTATCTATAGGGTCAGAAGTATCTATTCCATATTTCATTAAAACTTTAAGCGCATATTTTGATTGGTTAATAAATATGCATCCGGGACTTTGAGAAACTTGTAATCCTAAGAAAAAGGACATTTGTCTCATCATTGACATCTGCAATTTTGAACTCATCTCTTTTAAAAATATTTCACAAGCTTTAGGATCGGTTGGGGCAAATATAATATTATCTACGTAAATTTAAACAAGAAGAATATGTTTGCCTGTTTTTCGGGTGAATAACGTAGGATCCACTACACCCTTTGAGAACTTGTTTTCCAAAAGAAACCTTGATAATGTGTTATACCACGCCTGTGGAGCCTGCTTTAAGCCATAAAGAGCCTTCTTCAGACGATACACATATGTAGGGTAATCTGGATCAACAAAGCTGTCAGGTTGACTGGCGTAGACTTCTTTTTTCAGCTCGCCATTCAGAAATTCAGTCTTGACATCCATCTGGTAGATAATTATGTTCTTGTTGGCGGCATTTGCAATGAAGACTCTGATAGCCTCTATCCGTGCAATCGGTGCAAATGATTCCTCAAAATCGATGCCCTCCTCTTGACGATATCCCTTCGCTACTAACCGTGCCTTGTTCTTCAAAACATCACCATACTCATCAAGCTTGACTTTGTAAATCTACTTGAGAGATATTATCATTACACATTCTAGTTTTGGAACTAATTCCCCTACTTGAAGTCAATCAAATTCGTGAATTTCTTCTTGCATAGATTCAAACCAACAAGCTTCAGCCATGGCAGTCTTGAAATTCTTGGGTTTGACTTTTAAAAGTATAGAATTGTAAAAGCACCACAATGAATCGGTAACTAACTAGTTTCTAGTAGATACTGGACGAGTAGGATTTCCAATTACATTATCCATTGAGTGATCCTTGGACCACTTTCTGAGATGATTATGTGGTTGAATAACTTGATTGGATTCAGCTGAACTAACATCCCCTGATGATGACTCTTTAGAACTAGGTTCTGGAGCAAACATGTTTACAAAGGGATCGTTTTCAGCTTGGGCAAAAGGATTGTCTTCGATAGTGGGTCCAGATGCAACACCTTGATGTGAGATGGGACGTTGTACTTCTGAGGATGACAGTAAATGACTTGTAGATGATGCATCTTGATCAATTGTTGTAGAAGAAGGTGTACCGGCTGAAACAACTAAAACTTGAACTGCAGGAGCAGGAGGTACCAGTCTTTTAACATTAGGGGGTTCTAAGTATTCATCGAACATCGATTGGAATAAAATCTCTAGATCTTTATTAGTTGGTGGTACATAAGGAGCTAAAGGGATCGGATTAAGTACGAGCCCTGAACTGATTTGTCCAGACGTCAACAAAATAGGCTCGGGTCCTGAATTGATGTGCACAGGAGCCATTTGCTCAGTCAGCTCATCGAATTGAACGTGAATTGTTTTCTTGATTCGTCGGGTTCTTTTATTGTAGATTCTATAACCCTTCTTATTGGGAGCATAACCAACGAAAATCCCTATATTTGTTGTTGCTTCCAATTTTCCAAGATCTTCGCTGTCATTCGTAGGGTAACAAAGAGCACCAAAAACTCAGAGAAATTTAAGATCAGGTTTCTTATCATGCACAAGCTCATATAGGGTTTTGTTATGACGAGTATGAATTAGGGATCTGTTTTGAGAGTAACAAGCAGTAGCAACAACTTCTGCCCATAGAAACATCAGAGCTTTTGAAAATATCAGCATTGTCCGAGCAGCTTCCACAAGAGTGCGATTCCGTCTTTCGACAACACCATTCTGCTGAGGAGTTCTCGGAACAGATTTTTGGTGAAAGATGTCAGCACTTTCATATCGAATTCTTTGCCATTATCTGTTCGGATGTATCTGACAGTTTTGTTGAGACCAACTTGTATTTGCTTTAGAAATTTAATGACAAACTATGGAGTTTCATCTTTTGATATCAAAAACTTAACCTATGTAAATCTTGAATAATCATCCACGATGACCAAAATGTATTTCTTCCCATTAATACTCTACACTCTCACAAAGATGTATTTCTTCCCATTAATTATTTGCACTCGCATTGGTCCACATAAATCTATATGAAAGGTATTGAGAACTTCCAAGTTGGTGTTTTCAGATTTGGGTTTGTGGGAATATTTATGGCTTTTTTTAAGTTGACAAGCCGAGCAAAGATGATCTTTCTCAAACTTCAACCTAGGTAAGCCTCTCACTAAATATTTTTGAGCAAGATCATTGATGGTACTGAAGTTTAAGTGATTTAACCGACGATGCCACAACCATGATTTGTTCTTTGAGGCCTTGGACAATAAGCAGATAGGAGAGGACTTCATCATGTCTTCAACAGAAATAATGCATAGATTAGTGCCAAGATTGCCTTTGATTAAATCGACACCATAACATCCCTGACATAACATGAGTGTTTGCGGAATGCAACTTCAAGATCTGAATTGCAAAATTGTCTAACAAAAAAAAGATTGTGTCCCAGTCCTTCCACATAGTATACCCTGGAGATCATACTGTCACCAATCACATAATCTCCATAACCCATGATAGCACCAAAATGGTCATTCCCGAATCTAACCATCCAATGAACTTTTTCATGAAATTCCTGAGCCGTGAGCGATCCCCCATTATATATTTTAAATTGCCTGAGTCCAAATACCAAAGGAACAATATATGTACACCTGCCAAAGTTGAAAACAACGAATATGAAATTTGGTGTAGTTAATATCCCCAATTTCTATTGGGGTCCTGTTGGTTAGCACAAACAAAAAGTTTAACATAATCATCAATTGATTATGTAACAGTTGTAGTGGGAGTGTCAGTGGAAATTGTTTTTTCCTATTTGTTTTTACGCTGGTACCTAGTTAATGGCTTATGAGAAGTGTTACTTAATCTCTCAGTTATCACAATGTCACTAGTACTAACGCTTTTAGGTTGTTTTACAGGCACTACTTTGGATTCACTAAAGATAGTTAAAGGGCATTGTTCTCCTAAAATGTATTTCCTTCTAATGGGCTGCCACTGAAATCCGACATTGGTAAACAACTTTCCAGTTGCCTGCCAGACTTGCTTAACCGGCTTAACTCTTCAAACCTTCTTGACAGGGGGTTTCTTAACAAACTTCAAAGATTTCACAACACATTTATCATGATTAAAGGATATTAAGCATTTGTTACAGGTTTTGCAGACATAATTAGAATTTGAATTAATTACAGTACACTAAAAGCTAATACTAGAATCAACATAATTCTTTTGTTTCACGCTAGACATATTATTCCTAGAATGGTGTTCTACTTTCTTCTTGTCACTCTTAGCTAGCAAGCTCCTATCTTTCTTTGTATTGCTCCTAGGCTTTGACTCGCTAGCTGCAGTGGCATCTTTTACTCCTGTAGAAGGAATCATAGGTTCATTAGTCTTTTTTGGTGTCTGTTGCTCAACATGTGTTTGTGAGTTATTAGTTGAAGTTTCACCTGGTTCCACAAAAGTAACTCGCTTTTTCCTATTTAAAGGGGCAGTAGCAATCTTTCTATCTCTTTTATTAAAATCTTTCGGACAAGTGCCAATGACATATTCAAGCAATTCCTAAGAGTGTTTAGTGTAAAGGCAGGCAGATGCAAGTGAGCTATCTAATGGTTTTTCAACCCTGGCCTCTTCAACAATCTCGCGAAGAGTTCCTACACTTTCCTTAAGATGTTTGAGATACTCTAGATGAACTTCCCTATTGTTCCTATTTCGAGGGGGAATTGGTTCAACATCGATAGCATACATACCAGGGGCAAGAACTTTTGGTTTCACAGGATCAGGCATAGTGACGCATTTCATTTTCCCTTTTATCTGAGCCTTTAGGGTCTCAATTTTAGTTAACAAAGACGTTGTCTTTTCAATGGTTTTAGCACGCGTTAGCTTGATTGAATCATACAATTCCTTGTAATGCTGCTTAACTTTTTCATTTTCTACCCTAAAACGCTCATTTAGATCTTGAAGGGCATTGACTTTTGCATTTAAATCTTTGTTCTGAGAATCTAAGGCCTTAAAGTCAAGAATGGGGTCTGCCTCACTATGTTTCTTTTGCAAACGGGAAATTTTCTCTTTCAATTCTCTAATTGTATTGCCCCTTCCTTGAAGCTGTTCTTTTAGGTTTTCGATTACAAAAACTGACTCAAATGCAGGAGCATCCGAAGATGTCACTGATTTTTTGTTTCCAAAACGTTCCTTAAGATGTTGATACTTCAATTGCAAATTTAAGTGTTCCACCTCAAGTTTGGAAAAATGTTTTATCATCTCATCATGATCATCTTTTTGAATCTTTTGTGTCAGATTAGAATTTTCAGCTTCAAGTTTGGCAATACGTTTTTGTGCAACAGTGTAAGCATCATGCATGTCAGAAAATCTAGATACAGTAAGCACATAATCTGTTGCAGTATAAAATACATCTTTGGACAAGCATTCAGCAATTAGGTTCTCATTCTTAATGAGAAGATTTTTCATCTCAATTTCATCGCACTTCTTATCAACAGCATGTTGGTCCACCTCAGCCGCCATTTGATCAAAAACTTCTTTCATTTCCTTAATTTCGTTGACGAGAGCTTTTTGAATTCCCTCAAAATGTTCTTTGATTTTTTTGAAAAATAGGATTATCTTGGTGAGATAACATGTCTTTGTTCAAAACCCCTTTCCCCTTCAGTGAGACCCATAGGTGTGATCCTCTTTTTATAGGTTTTATCAAATTCCGAAAACAGTTGTACTAGAGAATAAATATTTACTTGTACTTGACTTTTTGTTGGGAGGACTTTGGGGACCAGCTTTGCAGGTGTATTAGAAGGATACACCGTCATAGCTGTAATTGGTTTTGCAAATTTTGCCTTTTCTTTGATAGCTTTGGCCTTCATTTTGAGAAGATTATCAGACCAAAATATCTGCTCTGGGGTCAATTGTTTCTGAGGTGTGAAAGTCGCTAAATAATTCTCTTTCGAGTAATCATGTGGTGCAATTTTAACCTTCTTTTTCACACACTCTGGGTCTTTTATTTTTTCAATCATTTGTTTTCTAGTAGTCTCAGCTATCTTTAGTGTGTCCTCTATGTCATGAACTTAGGCACGAGCATGGTTAGTCTTGACAATATCATGACCATTATATAGAGCAGGCTGAACTTTCTTTGCTTTAGACAGATAAAAGGGTTTCTTGTAGCTTATTGCTACCCTATTAACTTCATCATAAAAGGACTTAGGTTTGCACAACATATGAACTGTTTGAAGAGACTGGTCTTGTTTATATAGCTTATCTTTTACCTTTTCTTTTAAGTGTTTCATGTCCAAAAATTCTTCAAGGAGCTTATTTTCTTTCTGTTTAAAATCATGTTTTAACGTTGATACTTCTTCCCTTATTAACTTTTTATGGTTAAGGGTAGAGTTAAGTTGCATTTTAACACAATGAAGTTCCTTTTGTAAAGATTCTTCCTTAACATTACGGTCTTTGATAATCATTCTCATCTGTGTATCAATCATCAGTTCTCATTCAGTTAGTTCAAATTGGGCCCTTTTTTCATAAACCTCGGCTAATTCCTTATATCTAGCAAGTTTAGCAGTTAGGGATGCATTAGGCATCCTGCTCATATATATCATTGGTAATAATCAGTACTGCATCATTAGGAACAGATTATACATCACAGTGTACAACTTGGTCTTCGTTGTCCTGCACATACTGTTCATACGAGATAATATTACTATTACTCATATATTCAGTATCTGAGTCAACAACGTCGTTTGGTTGTACATCATTGTGTATCTCGTGTTCCTCATGAGACTCATTCATATTATCGAGACAATTATCATGATCTTGTACCTCAGAGAGTGTGTCAGAATCATACGATGGACCAGCTTCATCATAAACTGGATCAGCAGAGGAGAGATTGGCCATGAACATTGTCTGAGCAGTAGGAGCTTCATCAACATCAGAGTCGAAGGCGTCACATTGATCAGCTTGAAAGATGTTGTCTTCGTTCTGAGCCATATCCTGAACTGGTCCCTCGTCTACCTCATCATCAAAAGTGTTGGTTTGTCCACCCGCAAGAAACAACAGCTGCTCCTCATCCAAATCTACTCCATTTTCTTGAGCTTGCATCAGCAACATCTTTTCCTTGAAGTAGTCAGAGTTCTGTGGTCGCTTCGGCTGAATGCAGTTTCTTGCTATATGACCAATCCCATTGCAGTTGTAACACTTGATTGGCTTTCCTTGCCCAGCATTTGCATTACCAGCTCTGTACTGAGCTCCCCCATTACCTGCAGCAACAACACCCCTAGCATTGTTTCCTTGAACCCTGTTCTGTCTCCCCTGAACATTCTGAACCACAACCCTGCCATTCTGCACTGTAGCTTGATTTCGTGTGTTGGAGGAGGTTCTCAATTGATTATTGGTTTGAGGAAATTATGTTTTGTATTGTTGGGCGAGAAGGGCAACTTGTTTCGTTAAATTGTCAAGCAATTCATCAGCTGGAGAGAAACCTGTATCAAGTTGTGTATTATCAGTAAATTGAGGTTGGTATGTGACTGGTGGAATGTATGAAGGTGGTGGAGGAACTAATGATGATGAAGGATATTGATAAGGTGAAACATTAGACACTAGGGCAAGTGGATCATGTGAGTGTTGGTTGAGTCTTTCCATCAGCATCTTGTTCTCATTGGCATGCAACACTCGTTGGGCGTTACTTGCTTACATCGGATCAGGAGTGACCTCTTGCTAACCCCGGTTTAACTGGACCGCCCGTCACTAATCTACCCCATTCGGTTATCAGTGGTAAAAACATAGAGTTTACGGATTTTTAGGCAATGGGCATCTTGTGATGTCGCTGTCGTTGATTAGCTTGGTAAACCTGACGTAGTAGTCATGAATGTTTTCACATTGTTTGCCCTAAATGTATAAAGTCAATCGTACAGTTGAGATCACGGTCCATCTTTGGCAATTCTGAACATTCTATATCACTTCACAGTTAGCCCAAATATCCTTGGCATTCCGTATTATGGTTGTAGATCCCTTTAATAAATACACTTCATATCATCACGGATATAGATCAATAAATTAGAAAAGAGTAAGAAATGATTTCTAAAAGAAAAAAGAGAGAGTGAGATTGGGAGAGAAAATGATGAAATATTATAAATGAAATCAACTAACTTTTCCTAGGTGGAAAAGTTACTTATATACCCCGACACATTAAGTAACGTTCGGGATATTTGACTAGGACCCGGGCTCGGGTTTTGCTTGGGATTAAACCCGAAACATATACAATATTAGATTAACTATCGAGCCCGATTCCCGATACTTTCCTATTACAACGTTAACTAATTGATTGACCGAGACTGACATACATAATGGACGAACTTCATGTTCGACTCAATATTTTGAGGCTAACAATCTCTCCCGAAGTGAGTTCATTGATGACACTCCTTCATGAGATCAATGAGATTGCTTTTGTCGTTAAGCTCATGTGGTCTTGGTCTTTCTCTTTGTTCTTTGTTGTAGGCTTGTTCCTTCATGCTTTGCGATCTTGACTTTGAGCCTTTGTCATTGACTTTATCGTCTATGCCATCTTGCGATCTTGTGACTTTGGCCAACATTCTCATACTATGCCTCATCTTGAAAGCTTCAAATCAGAGTTAGCGGAAGTCTTTTAAATCTTGAGCTTTCATGATAGATTGTCTTTGTAGAATGAGCATGAACATGTGGTAATGAATCGACTTTGGTTGATTGGGATACTTTCACCACCGTTTTAACCTGCAGGTTTATGTTAGTGATAATCAAGAAAATTAATTTGAAAATCAATCGACGTGTTACTTGTAAAATCATTTTTGTAACACATCGGGAGTTTTAATATATATATGTGTATATGACTATATATATATTAATATTATAATATATAATATAAGTATATATAAATATATATATATATATATATATAATATATTATATATGTATATAATATAACTTTATTTTAAACAAATACCTATGTTATATCATTTAATATATAATATTTTAAAATGCCGGCCATGATAATGTATATATGTGTATATAAGTATGGTATATATATATATATCATATATATATTATATATATATATAATATATATATATATATATATAATATATACTATATAAAATAATCCTTATTGTATTTTTAAACAAATACCTTATGTTATATCCTTATAATTTCCAAAAATATAACCTAAAAGTTTCAATCTCATTGTTTATTAAATAAACTTTATGTTATATTCAAAATGTACCAATATAGAAATGAGTTCCTTAAAATAAGTTCTTTTAACAAAGGAAAGTAAATATACAAAATAATCAAATTACAAGATATATATATATATATATATATATATATATATATATATATATATATTTTAAAATGGCCGGCCATATATGTATATATATATATATATATATATATATATATATATATATATATATATATATATATATATATATATATATATATATATATATATATATATATATATATAGATATGTATATATATATATATATATATATATATATATATAATATTTTATTTTAAACAAATACCTTATGTTATATCCTTATAATTTCCAAAAATTATAACCTAAGGTTTCAATCTCAATTGCTTATTAATAAACTTTAGGTTATATTCAAAATTACCAATATGAAATGAAATTCAAATTTTTGGGTTTTACAACTCTTCCCCTCTAAAAAGAAAATTTCGTCCTCGAAATTGAAATAGGTAAATGAATTCAGGGCTATTTAGATTATCAAGGATAACACGGTTGGTATGACAAACGATAGGGGCGCGATGTTCAGCCAACCAATTCATGCCCAGAATTACATCAAAATCATTTATATCCATAGCAAACAAATTAGCAAAACGAATCTTATCATCGACTCAAAGCGGACAATTCTGGTATTCGTGGTTAATGACCACCAGACCTTTTATAGGAGTAGATATTGATAAAATATAATTAAATAACGTAGGGAAGATACTAAGGTGTTTGGCAAACGAAACAGAATCACAGGATGTGTTGAACCCGTATCAAATAAGACAAAAAATAGCACAACCGTTCAAAAAGAGAGTTCCTGAAATGGTACCTGAAGAGTTAGTTGCCTGATCCTTGGTCGAAGAAAATACTCGCCCCTTAGCAGCAGGTTGATTGTCGTTCCCATATCCCCTACCACCGTTTCCACCATTCTTAGGGCAATCTCTAGCCATATGCCCAGTCAAACCATAAATGAAGCAAGCTCCAGTAACCCTATAACATGCCTTGCCCGGATGAAGTTTTCCACATATGTCACATGGAGGAGAGGAGGCATAGTCCGGATATACCTTCTGTCCTGAAGGCCCAGATGAACGGTTGTACTGCCGATCTCGGTTATGTCGTGACTTCTGATCACTGTTGCCATCCTGCCTGTCATAATTGTGATCGTCATAACCCTTCTGATCATAACCCTCTTAACTGCTACCACCGCCTATCATGACTACGCCCGTCATACATCTTCTGATCATACCCTCTCTGATTGTTACCCTGAGTCATTGGTCGAATACGGTCCCCATCAAGGTTCCTCTTGTTATTTTGACCTGACCTCTCGCGGAGAATCTCAATGTTCCT
This sequence comes from Tanacetum coccineum, assembly GCA_026074375.1. NCBI lineage: Eukaryota > Viridiplantae > Streptophyta > Magnoliopsida > Asterales > Asteraceae > Tanacetum > Tanacetum coccineum. Next base: position 9,997 of record BQNB010082292.1, on the reverse strand, counting down.
AGCAGCATTGGCCACCTGAGCCACATCAGTAAATTTCGTGTTCACAATCCTATCCAGAATCCAGTCACAAAGTGCCCACTTGAAATTCTTGGCCTGTTCTTCCTGGGTACCGGTCTTCTTTCCCAAGAAGCCTGCCAACCTAAGAAACCTCTTCATAAACTCACAACTGGGTTCACCATCTCTCTGAAGAATCGTGTGATATTCCCTCTCATACTTCTGCTACTCAGACCTAGGGAAATACTGCAAAAAGAAGAGTTCACGGAAATCCTTCCACGGTAAGGTAGCCACGTACGTCTCACCTCCTTTGGCTTGTTTCACAGCCTTCCACCAACTGAGAGCATCACCTTCCAACTTGTAACTTGCCAACCTAGCCTTGAACTCATCAGCACACCCCAAAACCTCGAACAGCTTCTCAATGTGAGCAATCCAGTTTTCAGCATCAACTAGAGTGGTTGCGGAGCTAAAAGATCGGGGCTTCTATTTCCCAAACCATTCCAACCAGGTGTGGATGGTAGGGGGTTGTTCACCACTGCTCCCAGCACCATTCTGACGGAGCTCATTAGTGATCTGGGTAGTGAGATAAGGTAGCAATGCATTGACTGCCCGCTGCACCTCCTCATCAAAAGCAGGACCCGAAAATTCAGGGGTAGATTGACGTGTGTTCACCATCAAAGTAATCAACAAACAGCACGGCGAAGACGATTCAGAGTTAAGATCAAAATACGAAAGGAAGCGATAATATCAAAATACGAAGGGAAGCCTAATGTCTACCTAATCCTCACAGGTCATAACCTAGGTTTTACAGGTCGAAATAGCTCTGATACAATAATTGTAACATCCCGCTCCGATAAAGAGACCAAGAGTTACGTTATGATGTCAAATCAGAACATATAAACGCAAGCGAAAGACTTTAGTAAATAAAAATACTAAGTCGTGAAACAAAATGACTTCCAAAAGTATTAAATTCCAATAAAGTCTAAATAGAATAAATCTTCAAATGAAAAGGTCTTAAAACATAAATCCAAAAGGGTTCTTCTAAAGGTGGGTCCTCTAAAAGCACCTACTCTAAACAATCATATCCCAGCTTCCCGCTTAGTACCTGCCGTAGGAAAAGAAAACGCGGCTGAGATAACACTCAGTGAACAAATATAATAATAATAACGGTAATGAAACGAAGGAATGAACGAAACGAATCACAAGAACTTGCCAAACAAATGCCAAACGATATATATATAAATATATATAGATAATAGAATAATATATATATATATATAGATATATAGAACATGAATAGGATAAGAGTAATCAAAGATTGCCCAGAGCCCAAACAAAGTCTAAAGCCATGCCACATGCTTAGACCCTAAACACATAATCAGAAGCATAATCAAATTACACAAGTATGCAGTTCCCAGATGTACCAAATGTGAAATAGGTGAATCACACATACAACCATATTTTTTTTCACCTGAACTGAACAAAACAAAGTACCTAGGATGCATCCATACGCTCCCTGCAAAACAAAGATATATCCATATACAGAAGTACTATGGCGAGTGTGCGAACATATATAATCAAATCAAAATAAGTGCACATATAAAAGCAAACTCTGTGGACTAATCACACCGCCGCAGATAGCGTCATGCCATTGGTGCATCAATGACATGGTCATGGTACCTCCATGACTAGTTACAAATAGCTCGGGCAAAGATTTAAGTAAACTGAACGAGTTACCAATAATTCAACCAAGATAACAGATCTAATATCATACGAAATATTCAAACAAAGATGAAATTAATCGTGAATTGCTAATATCAAATCAAACGGAATATCAATGAGTCGTGAGTACGGATAGCAAATCAGACGGAATATCAAACGAGTCAAATAATTGAAACAAATGAGGATAAGTCATGAGATGTCCTTACTAAAAGGATGGAATATTTGTACCTTAACCAACAAGCAACAGAGAGAAAGAACATAAAGACAAAGGATTACACCCTTGACACCGGATCTACATAAATCCATGATTACATATTATTATCTATCTCATTTCATAAGTTTATTACTTGATCTTACTGAATATAGAGTTTACTTGACTTAATTAAGTTTTCCAAAATTTTTGGATTTTAACTACTTATTTAAGGTAAGTTTCCATACATAAATGACCCATAAAAAGTATCTCCTAAATTTACACCAAAAATCACAGAGGTTCCCACACATGTCTAATACACTCATGATCATTAGTTTAATTTATTTCCATGTTTAAGTATCCCTTTGACCCTTATTACCCAAAACAGACCCGAATTTTGACCTGGCAGAACCTTTAAAAAGTTGACACATAAAAACCTAAATTAGACAACTCAGAAAATTCTGAAACAAATCATGGATGTAGCTAATATCATGAAGATTATCCTACGAAAATTTCAAAGGATAATTCTTTATGGTTCGAGAATTAAAAATCAAATACTACAACTGAATCTTTTGAATAGAAATTTCATATTCGACACTTAATCTTATAAAATCTAAAAATTGACCTTCCCACCTCCAATTGACATGAGGCCGGATTTTCCAGAAACTAGATTCATTGAACTTCACTTTAGGCTCAAGAATTATGTCAAAACCAATTTTTATCATTAAGATATACTCGTTGAACACGACCTAAAATTCTGCCCAGAATTATTAACTATGAAAACTCTAATCAACACCCATTAAAACCAACCCTATGGGGGGGGGGGGGGAGGGGGGGGGGGGGGGGGGGGGTTTCTAATCTTGTAATTTTTATTAACAAGGTTTTTAACCCGCGCTCCGCTGCGGAGCACGAGGTTTTTCGTTTTCGTTGAGGTGGTTTTTGTGTAGACCTTGTATTTGGACCCGTTATAATGCTATACATATAAGGGTTGCCATTACGTTATTAATCCATATGAACATATAGTGACACATAAACCATCCCATAATATACATTTTGGAAACTACACAATACTAATTCAATTCCAGTGACCAAAAAGATTATAAGTTTACAAAATACAACTCCAATGATTCAAATTTTCACATGTTATCCATAATAAAAAAGTTCTTACAAAGTGGACAAATAAGATGACGGCAGGTAAACCCAACTCTACGTACCCACCGTCCATTAGGAAGTCGTTCAAGTTTTCAGATTCGGACCACACTTTTCGCTACTGCCACATTATATTGCAAAAGCCTTTAGTAAAATAAGGCTCTTTCATGGACATCCTCAAGAAAAAATTAGGGTTAAATGGTCAATATTGTTTCATTTCCCAAGTTTCCTTGAATCTTTTGCAAATGCCAACTAGCCACAGGCATACCTGATAGAAAATAACCTGTATTTAACTTGAACTCAACACAAACTGTATTTAACTTACAAAATAACCTGAATATAAAAAAAACTTAAGAATGTAATTAAGTAATGTTTGGATAACCAATAGGCCTTTATGCTAGTGTTACGTGTGTGAAATTAATTAATGCCTCCAACCAAATATTTATGAGCCTAATGTCTTTCGAACCATATACACTGATCAGAAATCTGAAATAACTATAAATCGAGATCGATCACTCATTTCATAGTTTGTTGTAGCTCGAAAAAGTTTCACGATTTCGTGACGCCTTTAGTTGGAAGCTATGGTTTCTTTCCCGTACTACCAAAAAGATTAACCATCAGTTGAATACTAACTCTCGGTTTATTGGCTGTCACTAATATGTCTCACTACTTTGCCAACTAAATTATTGGTTGTGATACGCTAATATGTCTCACTACTTTGCCAACTAATTTAACATGTTATGTAGGAGTATATGTTACTACTGGCTTGATGTATTATGATTTCTAATTAACCGAGAGTTAGTATTAACTGTTACACGAACACCCTGCATTTATTGACTGTCACTTGTCAATTTTGACAGTAGCTACTGATGTTTTAGGGGTTATGGTTCAGGAATCATGGTTCAGGGGTTATGGTTCAGCGGGCATGGTCAAGGGAGTCGATAGGTATACTATTCTATTATTTATAACTTAAGAGCTTATAGTGTTCCCCTTATATACATTTGTTGATTTATAATTTTTTGTTGTAAAACCCTTACAATGGTTCGCGATTAAATTAAATTATATAGAACTGAAGATTAAACATAAAAAATACCCGCATCACTTGGTGATGTCCTACTCCATCCCAATAACTGTAAGGGATTTCAAGAGCCTCATCTACAAATAGCAGCTGGAGGGTAGAGGGGTGTGTATTGCAGCGAAAGTAGGCATCGAAAACGTAAACATTTTCTTTTCAAATATTACTTTACCCAAAAAAAAAAACGTACTTTTTTAACTACAAAAGCGTTTGTATCCATATCATTTGATGATAAAATAAATACCCATGTAAGGTAAATCACACGAGATGATCGAAACCCGTAAGTTTGACAGTCCCAACTCCATTTTCGAGGCCTTCCTTTTGCCTTGTTTCCAGTTCCAACTCCAGTTCTGCATTTGAGAATATGTTTATCAATACATTATGAACTTAGTGGTGCAACTTTAAGTCCTCGCTAAATAGTTTCCAAGATGCAAATCCAAACACCACCTCTTTACAATTAATCAAATATAAAAGCATAAAAAAAGAATAATGATCTACACAATCTTTAGAAAAATGGGTAAATTTGTGTCTTGGAGACAAATAGTATAAGGTGTTTAAGGCTGCAGGTAGGTGGTTGTATGTGTTAATCTCCTAAGTCTCATTTTCTCGTCCTATTGGTTTGAAGATCATACTTAATATAAAACTGTTGCATACTAAACACATACAAATACTAAAAAAATCCTAGATAAAGTCTACCATTTACACCAAGTGTTATTATACATACATTATCCCCTGGTATCAACCTATCATATAGCGGTAAAAGCCTGTATTGGTGCAGCTCTGTGTAAACTTGAAACCCATTGTGCAAATACATGTGTAAAAAGAAAAAAAGCGAACTATACCAAACCGCTACAACGAAAAACCGAAAAACCAAAACTAAGAATGTGTTTAGCTGGTGAGAAATACCCCTCTTTCCTAAGAAAATTTTCACATAAATCTAAAAAAAATTGAAACTTGTTCAGTCACACATTTTCTAAAAGATCTTGGAAGAAAATGGTAATCACATTTCTCAAATTCTATATTTTTTGAAGTGCTTTCTTGAGCTGAGTTTTACATTTATAAGCATGTCACGACTGTAACAGATACAAATTTCAGGAAAAAAAAGTGTTATGAAAATATAAAAATACTAAGCATGTCTCAATTTTATATAGGTGTATTGTCATGGTGTAAAAGATAGCTCTTACCTGTACCAACTCAAATGTTCTCGCATCATTGCCTTTGAGAGTCTGCTTCGACAAATGAAGCAAGTGTTGATACTGACCCACAATCGTCACTGTCTATCCTACACAAACACACCCACATTCCCATAAAACCCATAAAAACAAAAAACTATATAAAAGAAAGTACCATTAATTTTATGATTTTAGTATATTTTATCATATTACATTTCAAAACCAAACTTTATTGTTATAGGAAATATAAGTCGAAACAAACACCCCTTTAGAAGCTGAGCAAAAAAACATTTCCACAAATAGTATACCCAAATCGCAAAGTAAAAGTTGGTTCCGTGAGTTTATCTCAAAAGTGGCAAAATGGGAGGGTAGAGCAGGTTGAGTAGCAATCCAAACGGGTAACCTTTTATAAAAAAGTATATTCATTCAAATGGGTCGGTCAGATTTACTTAAAAGCAATGTGTATAGAACATGATACCCAGCCATATATCATATCTGTAATAATCTTACTTTTTAAATATAATGATTTGGACCCATTTGATATTTTCATTTTCTGACAGCTCTTTATTTGTGATCAATTAATCACCAAAGCCAATGACATATGTGTACCAAAAATTTGGGTTTTAGAAGGAGAACTACTGAGTATATCAATAACAAAATGCTATTATAGAAATTATTAAATTTGATTGTTGAGCATAGTTCATTCTGTTATGCATGATCAACACATTGATGTATTTGCACTGCATTCATTTAATGGGTTTTCGCTACGGTTGATGCCATAAAATTATAAATGTGATATAGTTTAATCAAGACGTGTACATTGTTTCAAAATAAAAGAAGAGTAACCTGACATGTGCATCAAACATGTTCATGTACCTGATCTCATTGCCAGAGTCGACTCGACCTGCGTTGGGCTGGAAGAGACAAAACGCCAACGAATATGAGGCTCAAAAGAGTAGCGAAGCGAAGAACGTCTGCCATGGCTGCAACTTCCGTAAGTCGTCGTGCCAAGGTGCAGACGACTTCGTCTTTAAGCTTCCCCACCCCTAAACTCATCATTGCCTCGTGTAGCCCAACATCAAATCGATAATAGCTGTTTCCAAGTAACCCATGTATAACCGATCAGCCTCTCATCTTTTCACCTTCATTATACCAACCCTCTCACCTTAGTACGTTGCCTCGCTAAACCGCAAATGGTTACACTTTTAGCTAGATTGCATTGCAATAATCATGCTTTTCAGAACTAATTTGGTATAAGCAGCTTCACGTGTTTATTCAAGTTACAAACTTATGAGGCTCAGATCTGCTAGTGTGGGAACCACACGAAACACCGTCCATGGCAGTAACCACAGTCTAGTTGTGGTTACCTTGCCAAAATACAGTTGTTTGTAAACCGTGGCTCACAAAAACACAACAGTAGAAAATCATCATCATCGCCTATCGTTTATATCATAGTGTCCATAGAAAAGGATCACAATAATGCGACGACTGCCTTTTAATTAAATAGTATAATATAATATACTGCGTGTTAGCTTATCTTGTGGCCTATGAGCCCGTCACCATCGTCACGCACCTGCAACCATCGTCGCACGCCATGGATAGCGGCAACAAAAGGAGCGGCGGCATCGAAAGAGCATAAGCCAGCCGATTTGTGTTCATAAGCCAAGCAAAACACCATTCGGCATTAATCTCTCAGCCTTGGCCAAACCTGCCCAAAATCTAACCAAACACACACTATCAGATTTTTTTACATGTTCCGCAATCTGTGTGTTTCTAACGGATCATCAATAGGTAAAGCCGCACAGAAACAAAACAACAACTAATCAATCACAATGCATGCACCAACTGAATAAGCACTCAAAAGAAAACAACAAAGAATGGAGCACAATTTAGCCAAAAACAATATCATCAACAGTTAATTAAACCCTAATATCATCAACAATTCAATCCACATATTAAAGCCTAATATCATCAACAATTCAATCCACATATTAAACCCTAGTATCATCAACAATTAATTAAACCCTAATATGATCAACAATTCAATCCACATTCATAAAAGTAAGATAAAAGCAATAGATACATGAACATACCCAAATGAAACAACTGACCTTCTCAAGAAAACCATCGAAAACAAACGGTGTATATAGATTTTTGATGACAATTACTGATAAAACACAGATGGCATCCACGTGGAAACCCCAATTTTTGCTAGAAAACCCAAAGAATAGTTTGCCGGAAAACGTAAAAAATAATATTGTGTGTGTGTATGTGTGTTTAATATGAAAAATTAGCAACTATAATGGCAGGATGAAGGCAGTAATAGTAGGATGATGTGTGTGTTTTGGCGGGACACGTGTTTGTTCATCTCCTCACACACGTCATTTCTCAGTGGTCTCACACACATATGAACTAAATATAATGAAAATGTGATGGATCAGATCTCCGGGTCGGGAAGCACCGGCGGGTTGGCCGGTTCCGGCGGGTTACGGTAGGTAACCGAGCGGGTTCCGGCAGTAGCTTTAATGATCCATTTAATGCATGCCTCGGGGAGGCAATCTTGCTGTTTAAATAATATGTATAATAACATCATTAATAACATTCTAGGGTTTCAAAACATGTAATTAAACCATTTTAAATTAGATTAACCCTAGAGAAATTGACAAGAATATAAACACTCTATTTCTTACAATCTTTTAGGTTTTATATGAAAACTTTTGCATATGAAATCATGGTGACACAAGAATAAACCAATAATACTTACTATGGATGAGAGAAGGAGTACAATATCAAACACCAAGAACACACCAAAATATTGAAGATCAACCACACCAAGAAAAATTTAACTCCAAAAACACCTAAACCTTCTTCTTGCTTGAACTTTGAAGTAATAAATACACAAAATTTAATGATAAGAATTTTGAGAGAATGATGATAAAAAAAAAAAAAAAAGAAAAGAATGGGAGGAGGGAGGGCCAGGATTTTTATGAAGGAAAAATGGAAGGGAGAGACAAAAATAACTTGTTTGCAAATTAAAAGATTTATCCTTTTTTTAATTACACTCTTTTCCCTAATTAAGCTAGACTTCAAAATTAAAAGATCTTGGTGTATCAACACCTATAGGGGGCCGGATTTTATGAAGCAAAGGGGGGAACAAAATGATTTTTTTTCTATTTTGAAGATTACACAAAATACTTGCTAAAACCTTTTAATGCTTATCCCTTAAAATAGGTTCTTTTAACAAAGGGAAGTAAATATACAAAATAATCAAATTACAAGATATATATATATTTTTTAAATGGCCAGCCATATATGTATATATATATATATATATATATATATATATATATATATACCTTATTAAACAAATACCTTATGTTATATCCTTATAATTTTCAAAAATTATAACCTAAGGTTTCAATCTCAATTGCTTATTAATAAACTTTAGGTTATATTCAAAATTACCAATATGAAATGAAATTCAAATTTTTGGGTTTTACAGGTTTTCATTTTGTCATTTATTTTCTTCCTAGTGATTTCAGCTATCTTTAGGATATCCTCTGAGTTGTGCACAACAGCGGGGGCATAATTAGTCTTGACTATTTCATGACCATTATAGAGAGCAGACTGAACTTGCATTGCACTGGTGAGATATAAGGGATTTTTATAGCCTATTGCTACCCTTTTCTTTTCATCATAATAAGGTTTTGGTTTACATAACATGTGTACAGTTTGAAGAGACTGATCTTGTTTGAATAATCTATCTTCAACTTTTTCTTTCAAAGCTTTCCTGTCCAAAAAATCTTCAATGTATTTATTTTCTTTCTGTTTAAAATCCTTTTTCAAAGTTGCTACTTCTTCTTTCATTAACTTATTATGGTCAATGGTAGAATTGAGTTGCATTTTTACAGAATGAAGTTCCCTTTTCAAAGTTTCTTCCTTAATGTTACGGTCAGTTATAATTATTCTCATTTACTCATCAATCTTTTGTTCTCTTTTAGTTAATTCAAACCTTGTCCTTTTTTCATAAATCACGACTTGTTCCTTATATCTTGCAAGTTCAACAGTTAATGATTCATTAACTACTTTGTTCTGCTCATTCACAGAGACACATTGAGCAGCCTGGTCATGCATATCATTTATTATCATCATTAAAGCATCATTTGGCACAAAAGATACATTGCTTTGTACAACTTGCTCTGCGTTGTTCTTCACATACTGATCATAAGGAAAATATTACTATCACTCGTATATTCAGCATCTGAGTCCACAACGTAGTTTTGTTGTACATCGTTGTGTATCTCGTGTACTTCCTGATACTCATCAACACTATCTAGATAGTTATCATAATCTTGTACCTTAGATATAATGTCTGAATCATATGATGGACCGATTTCATCATAGATTGGATCGGCTGATGATAGATTTTCCATGAACATGGTCTGTGTAGTAGGAGCCTCATCAACATCAGACTCAAAAGCATCACATTGATCATCTTGAAAGACGTTGTCCTTGTTGAGTGACAAATCTTATACAGGTGCCTCATCCACATCATCATCAAACGTGTTAGTCTGTCCACCTGCAATAAACAACAATTGCTCTTCATCCAAGACCAGTCCATTCTCCTAAGCTTGCATTAGCGGCATCTTATCCTTAAAGTATTCTGAATTTTGTTGTCACTTTGGGTGAGTGCAT